>JAKSZT010050682.1:210717-233835 GCA_026826555.1 Tolypeutes matacus | reverse complement strand
TAATGATTGAAAACACCCATCCCAAGGAACAGAGAGTGTCTGCAACTTCAAGCAAGATAGTTCCATCCATGTTCCCCTTGCAATCTAAGCCCCCTCTCAGAGGTGGAGTGGGCATCACCATCCAAGTATCCTCAAGACTGGGAAATGAGCAACGGACTAAAGTAGGCTTATTTTTATTCTATTATAGACTTATTATTATTATACCAATGGAAGAACTTATATCATAGATATAAAGGCAGTGGCCACCAGAGATTCCAAAGAAAGGGAGAGGGAAGAATATGTGTAATATGGGGGCATTTTCATGACATTTGAATTGTCCTTCATGGCATTGCAATGATGGATACAGGCCATTATATATTTTGTCATAACCTACAAAGTTGTGTGGGACAGAGTGTAAACTACAATATAAGCTATAATCCATGGTTAGTAGCAATGTTTCAATATGTGTTCAATTGTAACCAATATATCACACTAATGAAGGATTTAGTTTATATGGGAAAGTGTATGTATTGGGAGTGGGGCATATGGGAATCCCCTACATTTTTTAAGTAACATTTATGTAAACTAAAGCTTCTTTAAAATTAAAAAAAAATTTAAAAAAAGAACTTGAGTCTCTCTTTTACAGAGAGAGGACTGAAGTCTAGCAAGGAAGTGTGATTGTTAAAGGTCACAGTGATTTGAGTGGCACTTGGCACCTGGTTCATCTCGTGCTCCTGAAGAAGGATTTCTTCAAGGGTGATAAATTTGCAACTTCTGGCTTTAATGCTTACCTCCCACTAACTGCATCACTCAGTGTTATTACTGCTATATTCTTACAAATACAGTTAAGCAGGGAATCACCATTATGTAACCATCTATTTGCTGTTTTATACAAGTAACCAATCTACCATTACCATTCCATTCCTATGTTTAGGGATTTCAGTGGTAAGGCTTAAGACAGGATTATAGATAAAAGAACATGCCTCAAATATTAACTCACTATTAGCACATATCGTTAATATCATATTTGGAAGAAATCCCATTAGTAAGTAGTATATTTGTGGGAAGGGTGTGAGGTAGAGAAACAGAAAGAAAGTGACTAGTGGGAAATGAAGAAACAGGTTAAAATACATCAGATCCTTTTTTTAAAAAATTTATTTTTATTGTGGGTAAAAATCAAAATTCTCACAATACATACAAACATTTGCAAAATGATATATAAATATATATGCATATATGTGTATTTGCTTACAAAAATGTTTTATATATATATATATATTTTAAGAGGTGCTTAGATTACCCAAAATATTACACGGAACCCACTGGGATTCCCATGTTGCCCACCTCCCACACCTCCCACCACATCCCACACAAACATCTCCCACAAGTGTGGCCCACCGCCCTCAATGAACTTACACATCCTGGAGCCTTGCCACCAACCATAGACCACAGTTCACACTGTAGACCACACTCGCACTCAGTTCTGAGTGGTGTGTGCTGATTTAAAATGTCCTACATCCGTTGCCACAACAGCATTCAGGACAACCTCCAACAATGAGATACCATCTTACACCCATCAGAATGGCAGCTATTAAAAAAACAGGAGACACTAAATGTTGGAGAGGATGTGGAGGAATAGGAACCCTCATCCACTGCTGGTGGGACTGCGGTATGGTCCAGCCAATGTGGAGGACAGTTTGGCGGTTCCTCAGAAAACTAGCAATAGATCTTCCATATGATCCAGCAATTCCACTGCTGGGTATATACCCAGAAGAACTGAAAACAAAAATACAAGCAGATATATGCACACCAATGTTCATAGCAGTATTGTTCACCATTGCCAAAAGTTGGAATCAGCCCCAGTGCCCATCAACAGATGAATGGATAAGCAAAATATGGTACATACATGCAATGGAATATTACTCAGCTGTAAGAAGGAACAAAGTACTAACACATGGAATAACGTGGATGAATCTTGAAGACCTTATGTTGAGTGAAGCAAGCCAGGCACTGAAGGATGAACAGTATATGACCTCACTGATCTGAACTGAGGAAAGCGAGCAGTCTCTGAGAACCATTGTCTTAAAGATAGGTTAACAAAGGAGAGTAATAGAAGAACAGGCTTTGAGCCATCACCCATATGGACATAATCTATGGTAAAGGGATAGAGTGTGGTTGCATGTTGGGGGATGGGGCAGATGGGTGGTGGTGTTCCTGAGTTTGGTGGTGCAGCACTGGGGGATGGGTGGATTAGGAAGGGCTGGTTCAAATCCCCAGGGCATGTAACTGTGAATCTTGACACTCCATGGGTTGGGAGAGGGGGGTATCATGGGCCCTGGGGGGCTGGGGAGAAGGAAACAGTCAAGATCTAATGGGTTGTTTGGTGGTCATGGGGAAGGTTTTTCATTACCTTACAGTAATGGACACAGGACATGGTAAATATCATCAAAATTATTAAACTGTATCATCTAAATTGTAAACTATACTGTAAATCATTGACAATGTTTAATTGCTATATTTTGCTATCTGCATAACAGTTATAACAATGCTAACAACCAAAAAATAAGGGGGGTGGAGTTAATATGGGGTGGGGAAGGGGGGGTGGTTTGGCATCTGGGAGTCTCTGGCACTCCGTGTGTGACTTTGCTGTGACCTAAACTTCTTTGAAAATTAAATGAAAAATTTGGAGACAATGGGGATTGAGAGGAGGAAGGTGTCATGGCACACCAGACATCCGATAACCCAGTGATAAAGGGAAGGAAAAAAGGGAAAAAAGAAAAGAGAAAGGAAAAAAAATGAATATATATATATATTTTAAAGGCATTTCCTTTGCTTTTTTGCCCATTTTTTGAATGTCCCAATCCACTAATTATATTTTATTTTGTTTTGTTCTTTGATTATTTGGTTTTTTTCCTTCTCTCTTTTTTTATTTTTCCCCCTGAGTTTCCTTATGTTTGTCTCTTGCATGTAAGCTTATCACACTTGTTTCTTTTTCCTAGTAAGTGTATTTGATTATTTTATGGACTAAATGTTCATGGAGGATTTGGATCACAGAAGAGTTACAATGGGTACTGCGGGGGATTATTGGGCGGGGTTTCGTGGGGATTGGATCATCCGAATATACATGAAAGATATCCAAAATCATTCAAAGGATCGGGGGATGGGGCATGGTCACGATGGGTCGATAATCACACAATAAATGAGGGAAACTGAATTCCTAGCCTGGAGACTTCTGTCACAGTCTCCAAGGGAGCAACAATAGTCCTCTGAGTGTAGGGACAGTGCCTGTCAAAATAGGATGACCCACTGATGTTTTTTTTTTTTTGTTTGTTTGTTTGTTTGTTTATTTATTGATGACTACCCTTGTGAGTCTTTGCTCTTGTAAATGAGACATAGCCTGCAGTTGTGGGGTGCCTAAGGGTTGCCACCTGAGAGCCTCCTTGTTGCTCAAATGTGGCCTCTCTCTAAGCAAAACTCAGCATATGATTGCATTACCTTCCCCCCAACGTGGGACATGACTCCCGGGGATGAGCCTCCCTGGCAACGAGGGATTAATACCAAGTGCCAACTGGCAGCTTTGCGCAGTGGCAGTATCGTAGCCAATGAGGTTTATCCGAGGCACGATTATTGCCAATTGAAAACTTTTCCCAAGTGCCAACTGGCAACACAACTGGAAAAAGACCTTGAATAAAAGGGGGAAATGTTAAAGACAAATGAGTTCAAGTGGCTAAGAGACTTCAAAGAGAGTCGGGAGGTCATCCCAGAGGTAATTCTTACGCACACTTCAGTAGGAGCTCATAGAACACCTAAGTGCCTATCACCCCACTCAGTGGGGTTCCTGAGAGCTCCGGAGACACCCTGGTCCTATATAAGGGGGGATAGCCCCAGAGACTGATGCCTTATCAGTGGGTTCTACTTTGGAATCTGTGCTCCTGAGAGTGACAGAATTAGACTCAAATAAGTCCTCCCTGCACATGGTTCACCAGTCCCTTCTATTCAAACCTATATGCGATGCTGGAGTTTTTAGGTATACTTCCAGATACTGGAGCCTCCCGCCTACCTATGTGCCAGGTGTGCATGGAATCTAGGTGGATCTGCAACTCCTACCCTACAGCTCATTGGACTCATCCAAGTCACCTGGTGAGGAGACAACGATGGGAAATGGCCATCCCAGGGAATGGAGAGGGCCTGCATCTGCAGGCAGGATCATCCCACCCACCATATCCATGGGATATAAGCCCTCTCTCACTTGGAGTTGGTGTGGACATCACCATCCCAGTCGCCTCTGGATTGGGGGAAGAACTATGGACTAGAGTGGACTTGATGGTATTCTCTTGTTCACATATGGTGATTCTAGCAATGCAAGAAATTATAACAATGAGGTGGAGCCAGTTGCCACTTGACACTTTTGGGGTAGGGAGGGGATGAACAGTTCAAATACAGGGTCTTCTTTGGGAGTTGGAGGTTATCCTGAGTACTGTTGTGGCAACGGATGTAGGCCATTTTAAATCAGCACACACCACTCAGAACTGAGTGGGAGATAGTGTGGTCTACAGTGTGAACTGTGGTCTATGGTTGGTGGCAAGGCTCCAAGATGTGTAAGTTCATTGAGGGTGGTGGGCCACACTGTGGGAGATGTTTGTGTGGGATGTGGTGGGAGGTGTGGGAGGTGGGCAACATGGGAATCCCAGTGGGTTCCGTGTAATATTTTGGGTAATCTAAGCACCTCTTAGAATATATGTATATATATATATAAATAACATTTTTGTGAGCGAATACACATATATGCATATATATTTTTATATCATTTTGCAAATGTTTGTATGTATTGTGAGAATTTTGATTTTTACCCATAATAAAAAAAAAAAAAACGCATGAACACCCATGAGCACACAAATGTACACACACACTCAAATACATGCACAAAATAAAGATTTTTAGATAGCTGACATTAACCATAATCACACTTCCTAAGAATAACCAGCCTTTGTTTTTCAAACTCTCACATTTTTAATTTTTGAAACAGAAATATCTGAATAAATACACTTAATATGTAAATACATATCATGATCAGATGTGTTCTTTTCTATATACATTAATTTATTTAATATATACTTTGCTAATACTCCTTTGGTTTATATACAATTTCATATCAAAAACAACTCTGAAATGAGTACAATTATGAATACATAGTTAAATATAAATAAGTTCTAAGAAATGAACCTTAAGGACAAAGATATGTGACATTAAAGTCAGGCAATTTTGGCATTCTTACCATGTATCAGGTGTGTTTCATATATTATTTATCACCACATATTTCCTTATATTTCATACATTATCTCATGTGTCCTGATTTGTCTCTAACAACCTAACAACCTCATTTTACAGATGAAGGAATTAACATTCAGAAGTTTTAATATAAAGCTATAAAGTCTTACAGATTTTAAGTTTTTCTAACTCCAAAGCATTTCCCACAATAGATTCATGAATACTATGTAATGAAGTATACTTTTATAAAGTTTAATTCTCTTTACTACTCTCATAGAATGTTTATAGAGTGTTTAAGTTAAAGTATATGTTTGAAATTTCAAAAAATTAATGACCCACAAAATCATAGAGATCTAGGAGAATTGAGAAGCCATCCAAATTTCACATTCAAAGCAAGGCAGGATTCCAAAAGTGCTTCAGGACAGAGGGGAGCAAATAGCAAGGGTTGCCAAATTGGGAGGTGGTCTGTTTTATTTATAATAGCTTGGCACATGAACATTATTAATTTTGGTGTAAAGAAAATGTGACATGGAGGACTGCTGTACTGTATAATTCCAGGGAGCAAATAGAAAATAAGAAAATTAGTGCCCCTGAATTTGTACAACCGGCAACTGTGTGAGAAGCTCTCCGTATTGGCCATATTCAGAGTAATATTGGTTCACCCAAAAACCTTTGCAGTACAATTATACGTGTAGGTTGCTGTATGTTCATTAAGCATCTACAGTCTATTTCTATTTAAAGATAATGTACAATCATAATACACATCAGCTGTACGTTTTGACTCTTAATTTAATTGCCACTAAACTAGTCAAAGCAAAATTTGCATTTAAAAACAGTAAAAAGGAGCAGATGTGGCTCAGTGATTGAGCAACTGCGTCCCACATAGGAGGTCGAGGGTTCAAACCCCAGCCCCAGGACCTCAAAAAAAAAAAAAAGTGGTGAAAAATAATATGTGTCTATATGTAGCATTTTATGCACACCAATTCTCCAGATAATCTCCTGTTTCTTCTGAAACCTCACCTGGCAGTAAAAGAACACAGGTTTATTGGGGTTATTGTGGATTTTATTTAGTTTGTTGTTGTTGATTTTTCTCTTGCTTTCTATAAAGCTAGAACACCCAGACTAAAATCAGGGAATTTAGTATGTTTCTGCTTTAGGGAAAAGTGATTTTTGGCACAATTTTTAATGCCTTTTCATATTTCATTGCCATTCTTTGTGTGATGATTCCAATACTAAAATACCCAATATATTCCTGTGGGAAATATTGTTGAGATGAATCACAAACCATCTAAGTAAGTGTAATATTTTTACACCAGGTACACTCAAGAAACCTCTCTATTAGTGCTTCCCAAGAGCTTTACTACTTTTATCTATTTTTCTGACACAATTTTGAAGGAGATGGATTCATCCTTGGTCATCTTCTGATTCCTTTTCAAACAAGTTTTCCCCTCAGGTGCTTCCCTGTCTCCAGGGATCACAAATTCCCTCAGGCTATGCTGTATTTAGGCAGGATCCAGACTTAACCTTCCCAGAAATGATTCCATCCATACCATGTTTCATGTAGTATAGCTCCCTCTCCCATTAAAATCTGAGTTTGAGAGTAAATACTGCTGAAATTTGGATAATTTAAATTATCTCCAAATAATTTAATAAAATTTTATATTTTAATTGAGAATGACTATCAAAATCACAGGAACAAAACAGATTTAAAGTGTAATTTAAGACATCTGAGACAAACAAGGGAGAAAAAAATACATACCTACTGTAACAGTTGGCCACTTTGATATAATTATGAATTCCAAAAATATAATTAGATCATGCTTGTATACTGATCTGTTAATCTGGGCATGATTAGGTTATGATTAGGGTGTTGAGCCCCACCCCTTGGTGGGTGGGGGTATCAATATAAAAGGCAAGGCAAAGAACAGAGTTGAAGCAGTCTTTTGAGAAGCAGTTTTGATGTTGGAAAGAAGGCCCCAGGAGAAGAGAAGCAAGCTGTTTGCCTGATCGTCTACAGCTGACCTTGTGGAGGAAACAGGAGCTAAGCCCGGAGAGAAACGCAGCCCCGGGAAGAGAGGAACCTCAGAAGCCTGAACCCTGGCAAACGCCAGCAGTTGTCTTGCTCTAACACGTGGCAATGGACTGTGGTGAGAGAAGAAACTTAACGCTTTATGGCCTGGTATCTGTGGACTTCTACCCCAAATAAATACCCTTTATAAAGACCAACCCATTTTTGGTATTTTACATTAGCACCCTTTTGGCTGACTAATACACCTACCTAAATGATTTTCCTGTTGTCACTAAAGCCTTTAACATAATGCCATGTTGGCAATTGTCTGCTTATAAATTCCTTCCTTCAGAAAATCATTGTCTGGCTCCAAGGAATGTAAAATAAGTTGAGTTCATGAGAAGCAGGTTCATTGTCTCTCTCTACTGGAAATAAGACTAAAGTGCCCATAGGTTGATCATGTAAACTCTGTTCTGTGAGAAAGGCAATGCATTTTTAGTAACATACAGGATACTTATTTAATGAAAATTTTCTATGAAAACTCCATGCTTTATTAGATTTACAAACATATTTTTGAAACTTTTTGTATACAGGAAACTACCAGAGATTTTTAAAAAATCAAAATAATGATCTGCAGCTGCTTACAAATGTAATAGTGTATAGACTTTATCTTTGAAAAATCTTTAAAGATAAGATATACATAGAAAATGATCCTATATTAAGTATAAATCAAGTGAATTTTCAGAAATGCATGCATCCCTGCACCCAGAACCCAGATCAAAAGAAAAACCTTTACCAGCACTTTTGTGACTGCATGTGGGCCACATCTTAAATTGATATCCATTATGGTAGATTAGTATTATATGTTTTTTAACTATATAAGAGTTAAATAATATAATGCATGTGCTTTTTGTCTGAATGCTCTTGCTCAACATGATGTTTGAGAGATTCCTAAATGTCATTGTGCAGTAATAGTTCATTTATTCTCACTGTGGTGTAATATTCCAATGTACAAGTACACCATAAGTTATTTCTCTAATCTAGTGCTCAGAGAGGCAAAGTAAGAGCCATAATGGTTTGTAGGAACACAGTCAAAACTATTCATTTATGCATGCTGATGGCTCTTTTAATAATAAAAAGGTATATTTGAGTAGTTGTGGCAGATACTTTATGACCTGTAAAAACTAAAATATACTATATACCTCTTTAAGAAAAAGATTTCCAACCCCTGATTTAATGTGTTAATAGAAATTTGTGTTGTTTTCAGTTTTATGCTATTGCAAATAATGCAATTATGAACATTTTGAACATTTTGCAAACATTTTGTGTAGAAATATTCATTCACTTCTCTTGAGCATAAAACTAAGAAGGGAATTTTTGGGTCATAATGTATGCATATGTCCAGCTGTAGTAGAATCTTCTTTATAGTTTTTTTAACAAATCAATTTTATTGATACATATTAATAAAGCAGACAATTCACCCAATGTGTACAATCAATGGTATTTGGTATAATCACATAGTTGTGTATTCATCACCTCAATCATTACTAGAACACTATCATTACTCCTATAATAATAATAATAAACAAAAATAATAATAGTAAACAAAAAACAAACAAACAAGCAAGAAATTCCTCACCTTAGTGGGATGCCAATTCACACATCTGCTACCACCATGTGAGACATATACTTGTACCATCTCCTTACCAATATTGTCCATTGTTTTCCTTTTAGCCATTCTGACTGAGCCAAGGTACATGACAGAGGTTTTAATTTTTATTCACCTGAACACCAAAATGTTGGATAACCACTTCTATGAAGTGTCTATTAAAATCTAAATGTGGAATAAGAGGTAAGTTAAAGGACTGTACTTAAAAGTACTTCCCCTTCTGCAATTTGCAACTTATCCTATCTAACAAACATCATTATCACTGTCATTTCAAGTCAACACAGTGACGCAATGCAGTCTTTTTGTGTGAAGCCATCCATCTTTTTTAAAAACTATCTCCAATAGTGGAAAATTTATACAACAGTAAAATCGTTGATACATAGAGAAAGAATGGGGCAACTAGGAGGGACTTTAGAAATAATCTAGTTTGAGCTACTCCTTTACAAAGCGAGGTCCAATAAGGAAGAATGAATTTTTAAAGACCACAGTGAGGTTGGGACCAAGATGGCGTTAGTGTAGGAGGGTATATACTGCAAGCTCCCAAAGCAAGGCAGATTGTGGACGGGGTCCTGCCCCTGGGTCTGTGCTGTGCACACGTGGAATGAGAAGCTTGGGACATCTATCTGAGTGGATCAACAGCATGGACGGGACGGTAGAGATTCCCGAGTTTTAAGCATGCTGAGAGTGGTTCGCACAGATGGCTGAGCCCCGCAGTTAGGGAGAAAAAAAATAAAATGGCCTCTTGGAGCTGCAAGCAGGGCTCGGCAACTAGGAGACAGGGTCTAGTGGGAGGGGGCATTCTGTGAGGAGTTGCTCTGGTAAAAGGGCGAGAGAGTTTTATTTTCTGGGGATTTGGCTGCCTGGAGCCCCTAGGACCTTGGGTGAACAGAACAGCCAGAGCAAATTGGCACCAGGTGGAGGGGAGGGGTGATTCTTTTTGGGGAGGGAGTTGATTTGCCTAGCTGACCAGGGATAAGCCCCAGGCCACCATGGAGCCAGGAAGAGGGGACAATCTCTAAAAGAGGGAGGGTTCTGTTGGAGGACAGGGACAGGAATTTTTTTTTTTTTTTTTTTTTTTTTTTGCTATCTATCTGGCTGCCTGGACAGCCCCATAGCTTTGGGGAGCAGATAAGCTGACCTGAAGCAGCATCAGGTTGAGAGGAGAGGTGAATCTGCAGAGTCAAACTGATTTACATAGCATCTCTGTGACGCTGGTGCTTGGCTCTGAGGGGGTGGAGTCAGCCATCTTTAAGCACTCTGCACTGACTAACATCACAGTTAACCTAGGGAGTCCAGGAAGTGGGACGTACTAGATTAATTTCCATGGGGGCCCCTCCATAAGGGGGTTAGTCTAGAGGAGGAATTATTTTGGGTCCTGTATTTTGCCAAAAAAAATGAGGTCACTTCAATAAATGAAAAATAAATTCTTTTAAATTTAGTTTAATAGCTAAAAGCTGTTTCAGGACCTGCAAGTAGACCCCTGCGGGGAAATTGATTGATAAACACAAGCAGGCAGAGAGGGTCCACGTGGAACCTAGGGGAATCATTGACCCTCCTTAGCTCTGTTTGACTGCTTGCCTGTGTGATTCTTTGGTTTTTCTCTGCTTATTTCTTGTCTCTTGCTTTTCTTTCCTCTTTCCTACCCCCTTTCTTTTTTCTTTCATTTTTTTTCTACCTCATTGTTATAATTTCTTCCATTGCTAGAATCACCATATGTGAACAACAGAATACCATCAAGTCCACTCTAGTCCATAGTTCTTCCCCTTAATCCTAAGGGGACTGGGATGGTGATGTCCATTCCACCTCCAAGTGAGAGAGGGCTTATATCCCATGGATATGGTGGGTGGGATGATCTTTCATTTTTTTAATTAGGTGCTGCTAGCTTGTCACTTCTTTGCTGTGCTTCTTCTTCAGTAATTTCCCACTCACTGTCTATATTGATTTTTTATTCCAAACTATTGCTTATCCTTCCTTCATCTTTCTGCCTTCTGCTTTCTGTTGTGGCTCTTAGATACACCATTTTTTCATAGGCCCACAAGTTAAGGGTGTCAATTTCTATTCCATCAATTTTGTTTTCTTCTTTTTCTTTAATTAGTATTAACTTTTTCCTTTCAGGACTTTCTTTACTATTTCTCTCCCTCCTCATAATTCTAGCCTTCTAAATCACTATATATATATATTCCTCAATTTGTTTTCCCAGTCCATTGTAGGAATTCCACTTTTTTTCCTATTACTCTATAGTGCCTACCCAAATTAAATATTCATCTCATTAAGTCTATTTTGCACCTCTTCTAACTTTTATCAATATTACTATTATCCTTCTGCCTTGCTTACATCTTTTGATTCCTCTGGCCCTAATCTTTTGCCTTCAAGGGAACATAGAAAGAAGCAAGGAAATATAATACGAAGAAAAAGTGCCAAAGAGAAAACTTAACTCACACGCAGAACCACCAGCTAAATAAAACTCTAGAGCATAGAGACAAGCTAATCAACTGAACAAAATCATCAGATAATATGATGACCAGAGGGCAACAAAAAAATGCAAATGACTGTGAGAAACAGGAAAACATGGACCAGTCCAATGAACAAATTAAAAACCAGGAAGTGATGCAGAACATCGAACAACTAATCAAAGCTATCCAAACAAATATCATGGAGAAACTTAAAGAAGTGAAGGAAGAGATTAAGGATATAAAGAATACACTGGGAGAACATACTGAAGAAATTGCAAACATGCCTAAAAAGATAATGGATATGATGGTGAACAATGGCACAATCCAAGAAATCAAAAAGATGCTGGATTTACATAACAGCAGATTCGAACAGGCAGAGGAAATAATTAGTGATATGGAAGACAATACATCTGAATTCAAAGAGACAGTAGAACAGATAGACAAAAATATATAGAAAAAATCCAGCATGGACTCAGGGAATTAACCGATAACACAAAACGAACAAACATATGCACTATGGGCATCTCAGAAGAAGAAGAGAAGGGAAAGGGAAAAGAAGGAGTGTTGAAGGAAATAAGGGCTGAAAACTTCAACCCTATTGAGAGAGATGGATGTGCAGATCAAGGAAGCACAGCGCACCCGAAATAGTATAAATCCCAACAGACCAACTCCAAGACATATACTTGTCAAAATGTCCAATGCTCAAGACAAAGAGAAAATACTCAAGGCAGCAAGAGAAAAGAGAACCATCACATACAAGGGAAGCACAATAAGATTAAGTGCTGATTTCTCAGCTGAAACCATGGAGGCAAGAAGACAGTGGTATGAAATAGACAAAATACTAAAAGAAAAAAAAAAATTCCAGCCACGAATTCTCTATCAAGCAAAACTGGCATTCAAAAACGATGGAGAGTTCAAAATATTCATAGATAAACAGAAATTAAGAGAGTATGTCAAGAAGAAACCAGCACTTCAAGAAATACTAAAGGAATCTCTACAAGTTGAATGGAAAAAACAAAGGAGAGAGAGTTGGAGGAGAGTTTAAAAACAACTGAAAAGATAAAAAGAGAAACAAAACAACATATGACATACATTAACCCAAAGAAAAATGGCTGAAGTAAGATATTCATTATGAGTAATAACACTGAATGTTAATGGATTAAATTCACAAATCAAGAGACATAGATTGGCAGAATGGATTAGAAAATATGATCCATCTATATGCTGTCTCCAAGAAACCCACCTTCGATCCAGGGATTCAAGAAGGCTGAAAGTGAATGGCTGGAAAACCATTTTACAAGCTAAAAATAAACAAAAAAGGGCAGGAGTAGCTATTCTAATATCAGACAAAATAGACTTTAAATGCAAAACTATTGTAAGAGACAAAGATGGAAACTACATATTAGTAAAAGGAGTAATCTCTCAAGAAGAGAGAATAATCATCAACATTTACGCACCTAATCAGGGTAACTCAAAATATGTGCGGCAAACTCTGGAAAAACTAAGAGGAGAAATAAATTTCTCTACAATTATAGCAGGGGACTTCAATCCATCATTATCATCATTAGACAGAACATCTAGGTGGAGAATCAATAAAGAAACAAAGGCACTCAACAATACATTAGAAGACCTGGACTTAATAGACATATACAGAACACTACACACAAATACAGTGAGATTTACATTCTTCTCGAGTGCACATGGAGCATAATCCAAAATAGAACACATGCTAGGCCACAGAACAACTCTCAATGAATTCCGAAAGATTGAGATAATACAAACTAATTTTTCTGACCACAATGAAATGAAATCGAAAATCACTAAGGGCCAGAGAAACAGGTTAGGCACAAGGATATGGAAGTTAAGCAACACACTCTTAGACAAACAGTGGGTCAAAGAGGAAATCTCAAAAGAAATCAGTAACTATCTTGAAACTAATGAAACCAACAACACAACATATCAAAACCTATGGGCTGCAGGGAAAGCAGTCCTGTGAGGGAAGTTCATAGCCATAAATTCATATATTAAAAAAGAAGAAAGAGCTAAAATTGAAGGCCTAACTGCATACTTGGGGGAATTGGAAAAACAACAACAAACTAAACCTAAAGGAAGTAGAAATAAGGAAATAACAAAGATTAGAGCAGAACTAAATGAAATAGAGAATAAGAAAGCACTGAAACAATAAACAAAACCAAAAGCTGTTTCTTCGAGAATATCAATAAAATTGACAAACCATTGGCCAGACTAACAAAGAAAAAGAGAGAACAGATGCAAATGCATAAAATAAGGAATGAGCAATGGGATATCAGTATTGACCCCACAGAAATAAAGAGTATCATAAGAGGATACTTTGAATAATTATATGCCAACAAGAATGATAACTTAGAGGAAATGGACAAGTTTCTAGAAACCCACAAACAGCCTACATTGATGAAAGAAGAAATAGATGAACTCAACAGTTCAATTACCAGTAAAGAGATAGAATCAGTCATTAAAAACCTCCCACCTAAGAAGAGCCCAGGATCAGATGGCTTCACAGCTGAATTCTACCAAACATTCCGGAAAGAGCTAACACCAATTCAACTTAAGCTCTTCCAAAAAATAGAAGTAGAAGGATATTGCCTAACTCATTGTATGATGCCAACTTTACCCTAATACCGAAACCAAATAAAGATACCACAGGAAAGGAAAACTACAGACAGGAAAGGAAAACTACAGACCAATAGGTGCATTCTCTAATGAACCTAGATACTAAAATCCTCAACAAAATACTTGCTAGTTGCATTCAACAACATATCAAAAGGATTATACACCATGACCAAGTGGGTTTCATCCCGGGTATGCAAGGATGGTTCAGTATAAGAAAATCAATCAATTTAATAAACCACATAAACAGATTGAAAGAAGAAAAATCACATGATCATATCTATAGATGCAGAAAAAACATTCGACAAAATACAGAACTCTTTCCTCATAAAAACACTACAAAAGATAGGAATAGACAGAAACTCTCTGAATATGATAAAGGGTATATATGAAAAACCCAAAGCTAACATCATTTTCAATGGTAAAATCCTAAAACCCTTTCCTCTGAGATGGGGAAATAGACAAGGATGCCCACTATCACCACTCCAATTTAACATTGTCTTAGAAGTACTTGCGCAAGCACTTAGACAAGAAAAGGACACAAAAGGCATCCAGATTGGAAAAGAAGAAGTAAAAATTTCATTATTTGCAGATGACATGATTCTATACATAGAAAGCACTGAGAAATCCATAACAAGGCTTCTAGAACTTATAAAGGAGTTCAGTAATGTTGCAGGCTATAAGATCAATGCTCAAAAATCAGTAGCAGGGAAGCGGCTGTGGCTCAATCAGTGGGGCTCCCGTTTACCATATGGGAGGCCCTGGGTTCGGTTCCCGGGGCCTCCTGGTGAAGGCAAGCCCGTCCGCACGGCGTGGTTAGCTGACCCAGCGAGCACAAGCAGCAAGGAGGGGATAAATGAATAAATAAATAAAATCTTAAAAAAAAAAAAATCCGTAGCATTTCTATACACACATTACAAACAAAATGAGGAGGAAATAAGGAAAAAAAATACCATTTACAATAGTAACTAAAAGAATCAAATACCTAGGAATAAATTTAACTAAAGATGTAAAGGACTTATATACAGAAAACTACACAACACTGTTAAAGGAAATCAAAGAGGACTTAAATAAATGGAAATTATTCCCTGTTCATGGATAGGAAGACTAAACATCATCAAGATGTCTATCCTTCCCGAAACTAATCTACAGATTTAATGCAATCCCAATAAAAGTCAACACGGTATTTTTAAAGGAACTGGAAAAACTAACCACAAAATATATTTGGAGAGGCAAGAGGCCCGAATTGCCAAAGACATATTGAGAAAGAAAAATGAAGTTGGAGTTATCACACTACCTGACTTTAAAACATACCACAAGGCTACAGTGATCAAAACTACATGGTGTTGGCACAAGTGTAGAAATACTGACCAATGGAACTGAATTGAGAGTTCTGATATAGATCCTCGCATATACAGTTATCTGATTTTTGACAAGGGCAAGAAGCCCACTCATTTGGGAAAGAATGGCCTCTTTAACAAGTGGTGCTTGGAGAACTAGATATCCATATCCAAAAGAAAGAGAGAAGAATACCATCTCACATTTTATACAAAAATCAACTCAAGATGATCAAAGATCTAAATATAAGAGCCAAAACCATAAAGACCTTGGAAGATAATGTAGGGAAGCATCTACAGGACCTTGTAATAGGAAATAGTTTCATGAACTTCACAGCCAAAGCACGAGCAGAAAGAGAAAAAATAGATAAATGGTATCTCATCAAAATGAAAAACTTCGGCACCTCAAAAGATGATATTAAGAAAATAAAAAGGAAACCTACCCAATGGGAGAAAATATTTGGCAACCATATGTCTGATAGCAGCCTAATATCCTGCATATATAAAGAAACCCTACACCTTGAAAATAAAAGGATGAACAACCCATTTAAAAAATGGGCAAGTGACCTGAAAAGACACTTCTCCAAGGAAGAAATACAAATGGCTAAAAAGCACACTAAAAATGCTTAACATCTCTTGCTATCAGGGAAATGCAAATCAAAACTACAATGAGATACCATCTTACACCCATTAGAATGGCAGCTATTTAAAAAACAGCACACACTATTAATGTTGGAGAGAATGTGGAGGAATAGGAACACTCATCCACTGCTGGTGGGACAGTGGTATGGACCAGCAACTATAGAGGACAGTTTGATGGTTCCTCAGAAACTAACAAAGATCTTCTGTATGATCCAGCAATTCCACTGCTGGGTATATACCCAGAAGAACTGAAAGCAAAGACGCAAACAGATCTATGCACACCAATGTTCATTGCGGCATTGTTCACCATTGCCAAAAGTTGGAATCAGCCCCGGTGCCCATCAACAGATGAATGGATAAGCAAAATGTGGTACATACATACAATGGAATATTACTCAGCTGTAAGATGGAATAAAGTGCTAACACATGGAATAACGTGGATAAATCTTGAAGACATTATGTTGAGTGAAGCAAGCCAGGCACTGAAGCATGAACAGTATACGACCTCACTAATTTGAACTGAGGAAAGTGAGCAGTCTCTGAGAACCATTGTCTGAAAGATAGGTTAACAAGGGAGAGAAAGAGAAGGGCAGGCTTTGAGCCATCACTCATACGGACATAATCTATGGTAAAGGGATAGAGAATAGTTGCATATTGAAGGATAGGACAGATGTGCAGTGATATTACTGGGTTTGGTGGTGCAGTGTTGACAGGTGGGTAGATTAGGTAGGGCAGGTTCAAACACCCAGGGCACGTAACTATGAATCTTGACATTCCATGAGTCAAGACAGAGGAGTGTCATATGCCCCAGGGGTGTGGGGAGGAAGGAACAGTTAAGATCTAATGTTGTATTTAGTGGTCGTGGGAAAGGTTTATCATTACTTTACAGTAATGGACACAGGACATGGTAAATATCATCAAAACTTATTAAACTGTATCATCGAACTTGTAAACTATACTGTAAATCATTGAAAATGTTTAGTTCCTATATTTTGCTATCTGTATAACAGTTATAACAATGCTAATATCCAAAAAAAGGGAGCGGGGATTAATATGGGGTGGGGAAAAGGGTGGTGGTTTGGTATCTGGGAGTCTCTGGTATTCCGTGTGTGACTTTGTTGTGACCTAAAACTTCTTTGAAAATTAAATGAAAATTTGGGAGACACTGGGGTTTGAGAGGAAGAAGGTGTCACGGCACACTGGACATCCGATAACACAGTGATAAAAGGAAAAAAAGAATATATTTGTTTGTTTTGAAAAAGGCATTTCTTTTGCTTTTTTTCCCCATTTTTTGAATGTTCCAATCAGCTAATTATATTTGTTTTGTTTTGCTTTGTTTTTTTTGATTGTTAGTTTGTTTTTTTGTTTTTGTTTTTTCCTGAGTTTCCTTATGTTTGTCTCTGTAAGGTTATCATTGTTGTTTCTTTTTCCTATTAAGTGTATTTCATTATTATATGGGCTACATGTGCATGGAAGATTTAGATCACAGAAGGGTTACAATGGGTACTGCAGGGTATTATTTGTGGGGGGTGTCTGGGAGGGGGGATTCATGGGAGTAAGTTCATCTGAATATACATGAAAGATATACAAAGTTGTTCAAAAGATCAAAATATGGGGCATAGTCACGGTGGGTGGACAATCACTCAATAAATGAGGGAATCTGAATTCCCAGTCTGGAGAGCTCTGCCACATTCTCCAAGGGAGCAGCAACAGTCCTCTGAGTGCAGGGACAGTGTCTATCAAAAGAGCATGGCCCACTGATGAGTTCTTGTTATTGATGACTACCCTTATGAGTCTTTGCTCTTGTAACTGAAACTTAGCTTACTTTTATGGGGTGCCTAAGGGTTACCACCTGAGAGCCTCCTTGTTGCTCAAATGTGGCCTCTCTCTAAGCCAAACTCAGCATATGAATGCATTAACTTCCCCCAAACATGGGACATGACTCCCAGGGATGAGCCTCCCTGGCAACGAGGGATTAATACCAAGTGCCAACTGGCAACACAACTGGAAAAAGACCTTGAATAAAAGGGGGAAAAGGTAAAGACTAATGAGTTCAAGTGGCTAAGAGACTTTAAAGAGAGTCGGGAGGTCATCCCAGTAGCAATTCTTATGCACACCTCAGTAGGAGCTCATAGAACATCAAAGTGCATATCACCCCACACAGAGGGGCTCCTGAGAGCTCTGGAGACACCCACGTCCTATATAAGGGGGGATAGCCCCAGAGACTGACACCTTATCAGTGGGGTCTATTTTGGAATCTGTGCTCCTGAGAGTGACAGAATTGGACTCAAATAAGTCCTCCCTACACATGGTTCACCAGTCCCTTATATTCAAACCTATATGTGATGCTGGAGTTTTTAGGTATACTTGCAGAGACTGGAGCCTCTGGCCTACCTATGTGCCAGCTGTTCATGGAATCTTCTACCCTACAGCTCAATGGACTCATCCAAGTCACCTGGCGAGGAGACAACGATGGGCAATGGCCATCTCAGGGAATGGAGAGGGACTGCACCTGCAGGCAGGATCATCCCACCCACCATATCTATGGGATATAATCCCTCTCTCACTTGGAGGTGGAGTGGACATCACAATCCCAGTCCCCTCAGCACTGGGGGAAGAACTATGGACTAGAGTGTACTTGATGTTATTCTGTTGTACACATATGGTGATTCTAGAAATGGAAGAATTTATAACAGTGAGGTGGAGCCTGTGGCCACTGGACACTTTCGGGGCAGTGAGGGGATGTGCAGTTGAAATACAGGGGCTTTTTCAGGACTTGGAGGTTGTCCTGAGTGCTGTTGTGGCAACGGATATAGGCCATTTTAAATCACCACACACCATTCAGAACTGTGTGGAAGAGAGTGTGGTCTACGATGTGAACTGTGGTGTATGGTTGATGGCAAGGCCCCAGGATGTGTAAGTATAGAGAGGGTGATGGGCCACACTTGTGGTAGATGTTTGAGTGGGATATGGTGGGAGGTGTGTGAGGTGGGGAACATGGGAATCCCTAGTAGGTTCCATGTAATATTTAGGTAATCTAAGCACCTCTTAAAAAAATACATATATATATAACATTTTTTGTAAGCAAATGCACATATATGCATATATATTTATATATCATTTTACAAATATTGGTATGTATTATGAAAATTTTGATTTTTACCCACAATAAAAAAATTAATTAATAAAAAAAAAATACCACAGTGATTTAGAGTGGCACTGGGTACCTATTTCATAGTATGCTTTTAAAGGAAAAATTCCAGAGCTGATAAAAGCTGCTGATTCTGAATTTAACACAAGGCTTCCCACTTACTGGGTCATTATTAGTACTGTTTTATTATTACAATGGTACTTAAACAGTCTAAAAATTATGTAGCTGCCTATTTGCTCTCAAATCTTCCATAATTATGCCATTCTTATATTTTGGGATTTAAGTGCCAAGTCTTAAGGAATGAGGCAAGGTATAGGAACATACATATAATTTTAAGCAAGTACATTTAATGATAATATTTATTTGGACAAACAATATTTGTCATCAGCCATTGGTAGATGTGTGAGAAAGTTATGATGGAGAGAGAGTAAATGGGAGGGAGAGGTGAGGATTGAAATAGATAAACTAGAATAGATTAAAAACTTGATGTTATATTTTCCCCCATATTTTGTAAAATCTTCAGATAGAAGAGTTACCTTGGACCATCTTTTTCAAGCTCCAATTTGACTCATGAATCCCCAAAACAAAATCCCAGTAATTGATCATTCAATTTTGAATTATACAAATTCAGGGAGAGGAAGTCTGTATTTAATTAAATTAATTCATTCTATTTTTAGACATCCATTTATTGAGTTTATAAAACTTTATTTATTGGGTTTGAATTTTCCTTCTTTTTAGTTTCATACCACAAATGTGATTAAAAGGATAAAGAAGCACATCAAATTATATTTATTGGGTTTGAATTTTCCTTCTTTTTAGTTTCACACCACAAGATATGATTAAAAGGACAAAGAAGCACATCAAAAGAGTCCATCATATGGAATGGAGATGAATTAATTAGATGACATATTTACATCTTCCAAATTAATGATAATCCACTGATCTCCCACTTTGTTTGGACTTTAACATGTTTCAAACAATGTTTTCTATCATGCTGCTGCTCATAAGTAAGATTTCCAAAAGACTGTGGGTTAATTGAGAAAATTAAATGTTTCATTAATACTTTTTTTTTCCCCCAAACAAACATTCACATACATTTTCCACTGATATACTTCCCCCTAATATGTTACAGAGTTCCACTTAGACATGCCATATTGAAAAGCATTGCTGTTTCTTGGGCTTTATTTCCATTGTGAAATGTTCTCACAGAGGACATTTTACAATGAGAGCTAAATATCTAAGACAGTTGGCTTTTAGCATGCACAATTGTAATGAATAATTGAATGTCCTTGAGTCTTGACAGTTCCTTCATATATATGGCCATATCAATGTCTTCTCAATAACCTGGTTCCAGTGTTTTGATGTCAGAAAACTTGAACAGAGACAGATGAAGTAGGCAAATTCCAGGAAAGTACACAAACGAATATTTTATAGATCCACTACTTTTGTGTCCACATCCAAATTATGTACTTTTATTTTCTTTCTTACAAGGTATAAAAAATATATCAAGGCACATTCTATATTCAGTTAATTTTGTTTTCAATGACATCTAATAAGCACCTTAAATTATATTACGGGATATGGTTCTTCTGCCCCTTTTATTTGAACCTATAGTTAGCACTGGAGTTGAGAGGTGTATGTCAAAGAGACTTAAATTTTCGGCTGTCCATGTGCCAGATGGGCACTGAATCACACAGAGTTGCAACATCTACTCTCCAACACACTTGGACTCACCCAAGACAACTAAACTGGAGATGATGATGGACAACGACCATCCCAAGGAACAGAGAGCAACTGCAATTGCAAGCAAAATAGTTCCATCCATCTGCCCCATGGGATCTAAGCACCCTCTCAATTAGAGGTGGAGTGGGCATCACCATCCCAGAATCCTCAGGACTGGGGTAAAAATGGACTAGAGTAGACTTACTGTTATTCTACTATAGACGTATTGTGATTCTAGCAATGGAAGAAATTTTATCATTGATATGGAAGCAGTGACTGCTGGAGGTACTGAGGAGGAGGGAGAGGGAAAAATAGGTGTACTATGGGAGTATTTTCAGGACTTGGAAATTGTTCTGAATGACATTGCAATGACAGATACAGGCCATTATATATCTTTTCATAACTTACAAAATTGTGCGAGATAGAGTGTAACCTACAATGTTAACTATAATCCTTGCTCAGTGGGAATGCTCCAAAATGTGTTCACCAATTGTAACAAATGTACCACACTAATGAAGTATGTTGTTAATGTGGGGAAAAGTGTCAGGGATAGGGAGCAGGGCATATTGGAATCCCCTATATTTTTTATGTAACATTTATGTAATCTAAGTATCTTTAAAAAAAATAAAAAGCATATATTAAAAAAATAAAATAAAATAATAAAATATATTGAGGGGAGAAGATGTGGCTTAAATGGTTGAGCACTTGCTTCGCACATGGGAGTTTCCGGACTGGATTCCTGGTGCCTCCCCCAAATAAACAAAACAATAAGCAAGCAAACAAACAAAAAACAACTCAGGGGAGCCAATGTGGCTCAGTGGTTGAGTGCCGACTTCCCATATATGAGGTCTCGGGTTCCAGCCCCAGCCCCAGTACCTCAAAAAAAAAAATGTATTGGGAGTGTTGGTTTTGTTATTTATTTGTTTGTGTTCACATTCTGTATCACAGATGTAATGCATGTGCATGAGAACAGAGATGAAGTAGTCATTGAGCAAAGAATGCTTACAAACTCAATGTAGGTGATGATTTAACAAACAGTAATAGATGCAATGATTCTTTGAGGAGGAACCTTTATGAACCACAATGAGGGAGCATTTAACTAGGGCTGAGAAAGAGGGAAAAGAGAAGAAAAGTTTCCTGGAGGAAGTGACTAAGCTAGGAATTATAGCAAAAGGATTATTTTACCAAGACTTAGTTTTGCTAATTATAACCTAGTCCTGTTGGATTTCATTTCCTCTAAAAAAGCATAGTCCAAGCTACTTAGGATATCTAATTAGCAAACTCTCTAACTAGAACTCTTCCTCTCCACAATTTGTATCTCTACTCATTATTTATATCTGAAAATAAGAGTCTTCGTTTCAAATAAACTTTTCTTCCCTGCACACTAAATTTAAACATGTTGCTTTGAATTCTGACATTTTACTTTATGGTGTTTTGCACTTTAGTGTGAATTATTTGTACATGATGTATTTGTTATTATAGAAATTATTGGATTCACCATGAAATACAGAGCACCTAAAAGTGTAACAGGTATATACTAAACACTAAGTAACTCTTAATTAAATTCAAGTAATAAGTAAAAATCAGACTAAACAAATGAAAATTTGGCAAAATAAGAAGATTGGAAAGTTCTAGAAAAAGAGAATAGCTTACTTAAATAGAAGGAAGACACAGAATGATATATGACATTAAAGGAAGTTATAAAATATTGATATCATTAAAAGTAATAATATGTGTATTAGATAATTTGAGGCAAATTTATACAATATTTTATGATTTGAGGAGTAAAACTATATGCATATGTGCCTGTGTGTGTACATGTATATATACATATGTGTGTAAACATATATATTTAAAACAATCTTTATTTTTCAGTCTTTCCAGGGACTCATTCCATCCTTGATCCATAAACTACAAATTAGAGGGTTTAATATGGTATTCACAAATGTGTAAAACAAGGGGATTATTTTGTCATCATCTGGTGAGTGGGAAGACTGGGCCAAAAATACATGAAGATCATAGTTCCCTGGAAAATTGCAGCAACAGTGAAGTGGGATGTACAGGTGGAGAAAGTTTGGAAACTACCCAAAGCCAAGTGGACCTTTAAAATTGAGAAGTTGATATAACAGTAAAACACTAGAACTCCTATGGTAGTCAGTTCGATGAAGCCAAAAAGGGTTAATAATACCAAATCATTGACTTGTGCATCAGAACAAGAAATGAGGTAAAGAAGAGGTAAATCA
>JAKSZT010050682.1:93603-106817 GCA_026826555.1 Tolypeutes matacus | reverse complement strand
ATATATATATATATATATATATATATATATATATATATATATATATAGTGATGTGGTTGTTGTTAAAATCATTGGGTTAAAATCAACTGGTAATACATGAGGAAAAAAGCTGTCTCAAATACTTATTTAATATAAGTGTTTGTGTGAAATTCTAGTCTTATCACCGTTTTGACCTAACTGGAAATGTTGCTTGATAGATCCTGAATTAATGTATAGTACTCCCTATTTGTCGAAAACTTAGCTGGCCATTTTTGTCATGTTAAAATTTTATTTGTTCTACTTTCAGTTATGTACTATTTCAGTTATTCTAAGGTGCACTGAGTGTTTATTATATATCTTTTAACACATTTAGGTGTTTAGTATTCTATTTCAGGGTAAATCCAGTAGTTTCACACAAATGAATATTACAATCTAGTAGAAGTAACAAAAACATTAATTAATAAGTATCCAATTAATTTTAAAAACCTGCAAATCATCATAAAATAAAAAGACTGTATGCTATAAATCAAAAGAAAAATCTGTATTTGGTATGTACAGAAGGAAGGCTTCCATGAATGGAGAAATTTTGTCTCACATATGAAGGATGAGTAAATGTGCAATGTGGGTATAAGAAAGGCTTATCACCTGAGAGCCTCCTTGTTGCTCAAATGTGGCCTGTCTCTAAGCCAAACTCAGCATATGAATGCATTACCTTCCCCCAAATGTGGGACATGACTCCCGGTGATGAGCCTCTCTGGCAACGAGGGATTAATACCAAGTGCCAACTGGCAACACAAATGGAAAAAGACCTTGAATAAAAGGGAGAAAAGGTAAAGACAAATGAGTTCAAGTGGCTGAGAGACTTCAAAGAGAGTTGGGAGGTCATCCCAGTGGCAACTTTTACGCACACCTCAGTAGGAGCTCATAGAACGTCAAAGTGCCTATCACCCCACACAGAGAGTCTCCTGAGAGCTCTGGAAACACCCACGTCCTATATAAGGGGGGATAGCCCCAGAGACTGATGCCTTATCAGTGGGGTCTATTTTGGAATCTGTGCTCCTGAGAGTGACAGATTTGGACTCAAATAAGTCCTCCCTGCACATGGTTCATCAGTCCCTTCTATTCAAGTCTATATGTGATGCTGAAGTTTTTAGGTATACTTCCAGAGACTGGAGCCTCCCGCCTACCTATGTGCCAGGTGTGCGTGGAATCTCTGTGGAGCTGCATCTCCTACCCTACAGCTCAATGGACTCATTCAAGTCACCTGGCGAGGAGACAAGGATGGGCAATGGCCAGCCCAGGGAATGGAGAGGGCCTGCATCTGCAGGCAGGATCATCCCACCCACCATATCCATGGGATATAAGCACTCTCTCACTTGGAGGTGTAGTGGACATCACCATCCCAGTCCCCTCAGGATTGGGGGAAGAACTATGGACTAGAGTGGACTTGATGGTATTCTGTTGTACACATATGGTGATTCTAGCAATGGAAGAAATTATAACAATGAGGTGGAGCCAAAGGCCACTTGACACTTTTGGGGCAGGGAGGGGATTTGCAGTTGAAATAGAGGGGCTTCTTTAGGATTTGGAGGTTGTCCTGAGTACCATTGTGCCAACGGATATGGGCCATTTTTTTTTTTATTTATTTTTATTGTGGGTAAAAATCAAAATTCTCACAATACATACAAACATTTGCAAAATGATAAATAAATATATATGCATATATGTGTATTTGCTTACAAAAATGTTTTATATATATATATTAAGAGGTGCTTAGATTACCCAAAATATTACACGGAACCCACCAGCACACACCACTCAGAGCTGTGTGGGAGAGAGTGTGGTCTACAGTGTGAACTGTGGTCTATGCTTGGTGGCAAGGCCCCAGGATGTGTAAGTCCATTGAGGGTGGTGGGCCACACTTATGGGAGATGTTTGTGTGGGATGTAGTGGGAGGTGTGTGAGGTGGGGAACATGGGAATTCCGGTGGGTTCCGTGTAATGTTTTAGGTAATCTAAGTACCTCTTAAAATATATTTATATATAAATAAATAATATTTTTGTAAGCAAAGGCACATATATGCAGGTATATTTATATATCATTTTACAAATATTGGTATGTATTGTGAAAATTTTGATTTTTGCCTACAATAAAAAATAAATTAAAAAAAATAATAATAATAACTGTAGAAGAAATGGTGGAATCAGAAATCACCACTAGGCAACCATTTAATAATAACCAATGAATGCCAAAACCAGTGGGTGAACATATAAGATATTTTGACAATGCTCTTTCATAGTTTGTAACAAATGTTTCACAACAATTCAAGATGGTGGTGGTGGGATGAGGTATGGGAGCCTTGTATAATGATAATGTGCATGTTTGTTTTATAAGGTCACAACTTTTACTATACACTTGTTTATGTATGTTTATGTACATATGATATAATTCAATAAAATTTCAAGAAAAAAAAAAGAGGATTATACTCATAGGGACTGGCAATTAGAGAGGAAATGAGGAAGACATAATCATGCCTTTTTAGATGAAATGAAGCTCAACATGCTTAGGCTGTAAAGTACAAAGGGAAGGGCCTCAGGAAAATACATCCTTGAATGGTAATTCTTAATTCCTCCATCATTTCCTCCAGAAACTTTTCCTTCTCTTCTTCCCCATTCTCAGCTAGGAATAAATACTCATTTTGGATTCACAAATAACTCTCCCCTCAGGGAATTTAAAAATATTATGCTGCTTATTAAATCCTTTTTCACAGTATGGTATTGTGAGCATTTTGTGGTCAAAGTCTGAGGTTTTTATTCCTGTTATCCAAAAAAATCTGGACTATGCTTAAGACACAAACCAGGTAATAAACAAATAACTGATATAACCAAAACCTCAGTAATATTTTCAGTAATTATGCATGATAGTTAAAACAAAATTAACTGAGGGTATAGTATGGGCCCTGAATATAACCTTTTAAAACATGTAAGAAAGTATATTTACTGGTTGTAACTGGAAGTTATAGATGTGTGAATAAATGAATATTAATTATTTTGGGGAAATAAACAGCATTCATGAAATTTATTGATATTTTCCTAATTTATCTGGCTCTGTTCTAGCTTTCTGAATGGCAATTCACCGAATCACATTGTTGAGAAAACACGGATATTGTCATATATTTGAAGCCCCATACAAAACTCAAGAATACTCCCAATTATATAATTGTACAAGCTAAAAGTCATTGAATGTATAGACTTGAGAGTTTTCTTTGTAAAATGCCCCATGTTAAACATTTCAGTATGGAGAAAAGCCCAAGGAGTTACTCTGCATTTCAGTTGGCATTTCTTTATGTTACACAGGGACACGTTAAGGGAAAATACAGAAGTAGGAATACCTATAGAGAATGCTTGTCTAGACAAAAAGGTTTAAGGAGTTCATCCTCCACCATATTTTCTCAATGAACCCATACTGTGTTGAATTTTTACTTATAAGTAGTAGCATGGCAAAAAACTGTGTTTGATATTAAAATTAAAATAGTAAAGTCCCAGCAACCTTGAGGGGTTCAATGGATTGCCACTGGCATCTAAATAAATGTCTCTTTTCTGTATAACACCATGTATTCCTATCTCTAAAGACTGATTTGATCCCCATATTGTTCTCTTTTATTAGTAGAAGTTGAATAATCAATTACTGGAAATGTTCTTTAGGAAATATACGACTCAAATAAGATCTTGGGAAGTTGGCATGTAGTGACAGTTCTGCCTTCGAATTCTACAGACATACTGAGTGACAATATAATATAAAAAAGACTTTGATCTGGAGGCAGTGGTCACCAGGGAGAGGGAAAAACAGGTGTAATACAGGGGCATTTTGGGGACTTAGGAATTGTTCTGAATGACATTGCAATGACAGATACAGGCCATTATAAATCTTGCTATAACCTACAGAATTGGGTGGAAGAGAGTGTAAACTACAATGTAAACTTTAGTCCATGCTTAGTGGCAATGCTCCAAAATGTGTTAAAAAATTGCAATGAATGTACCTCAGTAATGAAGGATGTTGTTAATGTGGGAAAATGTGGGAGGTGTGGGGAGTGGGGCATATGGGAATCCCCTATATTTTTTATGTGACATTTATATAATCTAAGTATCTTTAAAAACTTTTTTTTAAAAGACTGATATATTATAACCTGCCTACTTCATTCCTCACTAGTCCCTTTCATCCTCTGTTTCTCTACCTCACAACCTTCTCACAGATCTATCAATGACTAATGGCATTTTGTTTTAAACATGAATAGTAACCATATGTGTATAGTGGGTTAATATTACAGATATTTTCATATACGTATACTCTTTTTTTTAAACCCTTTTACTGAAATGCCTAAGCATGAGGATGGTGCAGTGATTATAGATTTGGGTATTTTTATAAAACAGCAAGTAAATGTATAAATACTGGTGATAGCCATTTAACCACATTTGTAAGATTCAAGCAGTAATAATGATCAGTGACCCAGCTAGTGGTAAGTTGGCTTTAAAATAGTACCAGCAACATTTACCTCCTTTGAAGAAATATGAACATATTTTGACCAAGTTGTCCAATGTAACACAAATCACAGTACCCTTTGACTAGTCACTCTTCCTTGCTTAACTTCAGTTCTTTATCTGTAAAAGAGGGGCTCAATTTCAATATCACTAAGGCTATTTCCAGCTGTTGTATTTTGTCTTTATGTGTAGCTATGATTCTAATGCAGTTTAAAACCATGCCACTATTGTAGTGATTTTGAAAACAAAAAAAAATTGCTTCATCTGTATAAAAAGGAAAGCACTGTATATCTAGGCTGATTTTACCTGGTATAACAGTGACAATGATATCAGTGAGATAGTGGAATTATTCCAAAGTTAAATGCTTTTAAACACAGCTATTTTACTTGATCTTTTATTCACATTCTCACTTTCTTAGACGCTTCATAAAATTGGTTAAACAACTTTATTAGGGCTCAAGTAAATAAATATTAAAACCTCAATGCAGGGAAGCAGAAGTGGCTCAAGTGATTGGGCTCCCATCTACCACATGGTAGGTCCCAGGTTTGATTCCTGGGGTCTCCTGGTGAAGGCAAGCTGGCCACAGACAGCTGAAGGCTCATGCCATGGAGAGATGAGCTGGTGCAGCAAGATGATACAACAAAAGGATACTCACAGGAGAGACAGTGAGAGATGCAGCAGACCAAGGAGCTAAGGTGGCTTAAGAGATTGAGTTCCTCTCTCTCACACCAGAGGTCCCAGAATCTGTTCCTTGTGCCTTCTAAAGAGAAAGACAAGAAGAAAAGACAAGCAGACGTGGAAAGAACACACAGCGAATGGACACAGAGAGTAGAAAGCAAGCACGAACAACAACAAGGGGGAGGAGGATAAAATTAAAATTAAAATTAAAAATCATTTAAAAAAAGCTGCTCCTAATAAATCTGCCAAAACATTTCTTAATATTTCTAGACGAATTTACAAAAAAAGAAACCTTCAAAGCAATACCATGAATCACCATCAACACAATGACTAAAATGACAATCAAATCAAAACTAACAATTATTGGTAAGTATGTGGATCAACCATAGCTCTTACACATTGGTAGTCCAAGAGACAATTGTCATCCTTATTTGGGAAATTGTATGGAAATATGTAGTATGAATGAGTATCTACCCAAAGGCATGTACAAAAATATTCACAGTAGCATTATATCCATTAACATAAAAAAAGAATTACACTCAAATTTATCGGAGATTAACATTAAATCAGAATTGATGAATTTTTTAAGTCACATAGAAAATATTTTAGGCTTTTCAGGCTATGAAGTCTTTTTTTTTTTTAAGATTTCATTTATTCATTCATTTATCCCCCCCTGCTGCTTGTGCTCGCTGGGTCAGCTAAACACTCCGTGTGGGCGGGCTTGCCTTCACCAGGAGGCCCTGGGAACCGAACGGGAGCCCTACTGATTGAGCCACAGCTGCTTCCCAAGGCTATGAAGTCTTTATCACACACTCACAAATCTGCCACTGAATCTCAAAAACAAGAAACAACATATAGATGAATGGTATGATTGTGTTCCAATAAAATTTTATAAGCGATAGATTGCTAACCCCAGCTCTAGATTGAATAAATAATGTCTGGTATATTGTACATTGGACAGCTCCAAAGCAATGAAAATGAAGAACCATGAAAATAACTGAAAACTTGGGGAATCTCACAAACATGGCTTTAGTGAAAGATGTCAGGTATAATTGTATACAAACTGCATGATTCCACTTCCACATAGTTCAAAAAATATACAAACTAATCTCATATATGACATCAGTTTGTGATGGTGTCTGTGGATGATTTCTGAGATGCTTAGTAAGGTCTTGTTTTATGCTTTTGGCTCTGGATGCAGAGATAGTTTCATTTCTGAAAATTGACTTGATGTATAATAATTATATGATCATTTTACTAAAAGGTTTCCAAAGTCAAAATCTTTCACTATCATATTGGAAGCAACTATAGAGTTTCAATATTATGTTTTCAATCTTTAGCAGTTTCTTACATATAATAAGTATTCAAATATATTTGTAAATTCAATGTAGAAAACAGTTTTCATAGAATGTCAATCGATAATTCTGCTTTATGTAACTCAACAGTGTGCTGCCTTGCTTTTATTACAAAAACGTCTTTATCAACACATGGACACTTCCAGTCCTTTTCCATCAGCAGGGATACATAATGTACTTTGCTACTAGTATTATGCAATGAACTCTGTTTCATAACAGTTCATGCCTCAGGGCCAGGAAATGATTATCTGAAGATGGTGGTCTTGTCTTTAGTACAGTTGAGTACCTAGCATTATTTTAGTGGCAGCAGGGTCACCCAGAAAGCCTCCAACGTACACAAAGTTTTCTTATGTGTTTACCTCTGGTGCCTAAAATTTCTCCAAAAGATATTGATTTAAATTATAAGAGTATCATTATGAAGTAAAACACAAATCCTTTTGGAAGGCCAATTAACTTATCCAATTTGTAAAAATGAAGTAGCTATCCACACATTGGTTTTAATGGAGAGGGCTGGAGGGAAGTTAGACTATGTGAACTGCATGGGCAGTCATGTATTGGAAGTTTATTCTGCATCCTGCCCAAGCAGAGTTTACCCTGAAGTGATTGACATCTCTGGAGAAAGAGAAGCACCTAAAGGGAAAATGAGTTTGGAAAGGAACCAGAAGAAGGTGAGCAAGGATGACTACACCTCCTCCAAATATGCACTGGAGAAGTAGATAAAGGTAGGACAGATCTTGGGTAACACAAATGCATTAGGTTCTTGTGGTTACCTAAGGGACAATCATTAGCAATTACTTAGGTTGTCTGAGCTTTGACTCAGACAAAATATACAAATATATACAAAAGAGTATATTTTGTATTTTAGTATTTAGATCATCACATGAAGAATGACAATGAAATATGAAAAGGCATTAAAATTGTTACTTAAATCACTTCTCTCAAAATTAAAAATATATTCGTTTCACTGGTTTTGGTCTGATGAGTCTCCTAGATTTACCAAAATCAATGTAGACAATAAGAACAGCAAAATCCATGTCTGGATTACTCCCAAGTGGGGTCTTAAAAGACACAGGAATGATCATGCCAGTGATGAAGTTCATAAAATGTTATAGGACTAATATATCTTACTTTTTTTTTTCCCACACACATATTTTGCATTGACTGGTTTAGAGGCTGTTTTAGTTTCCTAGGCTACTCCAGCAAATATTATGAAATGGGTTGGTTTAAACAATGGGAATATATTGGCTTACAATTTTGAGGCCGAGGAAAATGTCTGAATCGAAGCATCAATAAATCAATGATTTTTTCCTTAAGACAAACTGCAGGTGATCTTTGGCTCTTCTGTCACATGGCATGGCATATGGCAGCATCTGGTATCTCACTTCTCTTCTGGGTTTCACTGAATTCAGCTTCTTGCTTCTGTGGCTTTCTCTCTCTTTGTTTGAATTCCATTCTCTTATAAAGGACCCCAGTAATAAGATTGAGACCCATCCTGACTTAGATGGCTCAAACCTTAACTGAAGTAACTTCATCAAAATTCCTACTAACAATAGGTTCATACCTGCAGGAATGGATTGAAAATACTATCACAAAGACGATAAAAATTGTTATGAAAATAATGTGATTTAATGTGGGTAATGATATGCTGCAAATTGTGAACATTGCTATACAAATAGATATTCCTGTCATTATGATTTCATAGATTTGCATTAGATGGTATACATTTAATAGTCAGTTTACTTCAAGCAATCGTTGCAATACACACACACACATAGAAATATATAGTTCCTGACAATGAGAACAAAGGAAAAAGTGGTTAAAGTGCTAAGACAATACAGTGATTTCCATCCTGTGATATTGGGGGATGGGGTGTTTATTGATGACAGATTGGATCTCAAGGGATTATGGGGAATTTTGTTGCCTAACAAATACCACAGATTTAGCCACTTACTCTGGGTTGCCAGTTACCAATAACAATTTCCTTACTTCCTTTTGAGCCCTCATGAGCATTGTGCACCAAGTTCAGATTTTTTACAATGAATTATCTAAAGTAATTTAGATTTTCTCTATCATGCTGTACAAAATCCTTCAATCCTTTGGCTACTTCTGGCTCTCTAAGCCATTTTCACATATTTAAGTATTTGTTCTCCCACTTCCAGTACTAAATCTGATTTCATTCTCTAACATTGCATAATAAATGATCACAAATTTAGGAGCTTAAAACAACACTCATTTTCTCACAGTTGATTAGGAACCTGAGTGTGGCTTAGCTCTGTCATCTGTTTCAAGATTTCACAAAAGCTGCAATCAAGGCATTGGCTGAGTCTGGGGTGTTATCTAAAGGTTTGACTGGGGAAGGACCTACTTCTTTTGGACAGAATTTAGTTCCTCAAGTGCTATGGAATCGAGGGCCTCGGTTTCTAACTCACGTTTGATTTCCTCAGTTCTTTGCTATGCGGACCTGTCCACAATATTTAAAAATTTCTGTATTAGCATTTTGCATGTAATTTACCAATGCTTTGCTAATCCTGAGTTTGGTGGAAAAGGATTTGCAACAGAGGCTTCTGTTTAAATTATTTTAAAGGCATCACATAAGAGGTATATTAAAATTTTATTTGATTACTTTTCAAAATATAAACAAAAGGTACTCTTTGAGAGGTGTAAAAGTGTAATACAAAGATGTTAAAAAGCAAAGCTGGTAATATTATTTTCTTTCCCATCTTCATTCCCATCCATTAATTAGCAACTTTTTAAATATCCTTTCAGATAATTTTCCTTACATGAATAATCATAGAAACATTTAATCAAATATAAAGATTTTATATTTATTTTAGAAAAATATAATTAAATAATACACATTATAATGTAACTTGTAAGTCAAAAGACAGAAATCTATCTTTAAGAATAATGGTGTAGGTATACAAATAAGGATAAACATATACCTATGTACTATTTTTAAAATTAGGTTATATTTAGGGTTTAATTATATTTTATTTACTTAGTGGATCCTTTTCTCCCCTCCTCTTTTCATTTTAAAATATTATGCCCTATATGCTGTTTCCTTCCTATTAAGACACTCCCCAGAAAACTCATTTTAAGAGCTTGTCTTTATCTTTTATATTTTTCTTGAGCTTTGTTTATCACCAAGTATAGTCATTATTTGCTTCCCAGTAATTGGTGCATTTTTACAATTATATGTTAGTCTACTCAACCAAGCCTGGTCTTCTGCAAATCCTTAAACATCAATAGGAAGAAACTAATGCATTCCATTTAATGGCTATATTATGTCCCACATTATGGAACTGTCTTAATCCAATCTCCTATTTCCTTAATGAGGGTCATTTTTTTCCAGTTTTGGTCACTATGAACTATGCTACAATAAATATCTGTGTAATTATCACTTCTTGAAGTTTTTTTTACCAAGCTAACATGGAATTAGTTCTTCCATACTTGTTCATCCAAGCCATCAGGGAACAGACCAAATTTAAAGTAAGGGAGTAAAGACACAATTTTTCCATGGGAAAAATGACAAAAATTTGCAACCATCTTTTATCTGCCATTACTAACATCAGCCAGTAGTAGAACCCTGAAATTTCTCATCCCCTGACTCTTTTTGTATTAGCTTTTAGCTTTTTCAAACAAATGACCAAGTGTGTGTATGTGTGTGAAATTTTAATTGTCACATGCACACATAGCAAAGGCACTGACTGAAGAGATACATAAAAATCACTTTACCAAAGGGAATGTGGATGGAAGTTTATATCAGGAAGGCCAGTGTGACAGTATTGTTAGCTCAGGTTCCTGTTGAGATTGCCAAGTCACACCAGGGACCAACATTGTAGACTAAGACACAGGATTCATAGAGGAGTACATCAGAGCTCTTGGGGCAAATTTTGGGGAGGACTCAAATTTACAATTTTGGCATTTCACCTTTTAGGAGAAATTGGAATGAATAATGGCAAACTAAAATTATTTGTGGAAACAAATAGAATCCTACTTTTTACAAAAACATCTTATTTGCACACAGCTTTTTAAAAAAATCACTCTTGCATACACATACATGATCAATATTAGTCAAAGCAACCTCCAATGCTTCTTATTTCTATTCTTTGTCCATTACCCACTAGCTTCACAACCAAAAAATATTTTGAGAAAAATATTAAACTGCCTATTATTACGCAAGTCCACATTTTTAGCAGTTGCAAGATATATAAAAATTAGACAAACCTGTTTTTATGTTTGAGAAACATGCTAGAATGTAGTAACAAGGCACATCTGTGAACAAAATAAACAAAATTGGAGAGTATGCAAAATTTAGTTCTGGTGGGTTGAATTGTGTACTCAATTTAGACATTTTTATTCTTGTCCTGCATTCTGGACATGCCTCCTTAGACTGTAGGAAGAGAGTATAGATTTAATATAATGAAGTATTACACTAAAATAACTTCTGTTCCCTTCCAGTCATGGATCAATTAGGTGACAAGAGTGAAAAATTATAAGTTCAGTCTTTGCTAAAACTGTTGCAGCATTCACTGCGGGGGAAACACAGAACCAGAAATCTAACTAATCTCATTTTTGCCTAACACAGAAGTAGGCAGGCAGAGGCTTTAGAGACTTAAGTCCCAAATGTCATTAGCTAAAAATAAAATGTGATATGTCTCTTGTTCTCCTATGAGATGCATGGAGAGAAAGAGTTGCTCAACTCTGACAGAGTTCTGAGTTGCCACATCTAAAGAATGTAGGAAAAAAAGACATTTATTTTTTAAGAAAATTGTGGGGTCAACCTTAAGGAATTTTTAATGACTTATTTTATATCTACTTACTCCATTAAATAAATTCTGAAATCTGATAACCAAACAGTATCTTCTTTTTGGAGCTATGTGAATTTGATTGACCTCATTTGTGTGAAGCAAAGATTTTACTAATTAATATTTTAACCAAGATTCCTAAATAAGCCATTATTTTTTTTACCTCTGAGAAAGTGATATCACTGTACTTATTAATTTGATTTGTTCTGTGTTTTGTTTTTTTTTTAGCTGAGATCCACATTAAAAGAACCAGTATGTGTAAATATTTATAAATTCAAGTCCATATGGGCCACATATCACAATATTTAATTCTAGAAAAAATTAAAATCAGAAAAAACCCCACATTCTAATTTTTATATAGCAACAGTGAGATACAAACGTACCACACAATCATATAAACATGGACACACATATACAAGAAACGGAATCCTATATATTCACAAAATATTTATTGTTCCCCTTCACATTTTAATTTTCACTAGAAACTTCAATGGAAATTCCAAAGAGATGCAAGTAAATTTGTTAAATTCTGTTGTTGGGAGCTGATGTGAATCAAGGGGTTGAGTATCTCCTTCCCACATGGGAGATCCTGGGTTCATCCCTGGTGCCTCCTAAAACCAAAAGCAAACAACAAGCAAACAAATGACAAAAATAAAAAACAAACAAACAAAAAAAAAAAACAACAAAATCAGGGGAGCCAATGTGGCTCAGTAGTGAGTGTCAGCTTCATGCATATGTAGTCCTGGGTTCAATCTCCGGCCCTGGCAGCTCAAAAAAAAAAAAAAAAAATTCTGTTGTTCCCACTTCTTCATAGAATTTTTGTTAGTTTGTTAAGAGATGTTGTTATAACAGCCACACAATTGGGTTATAAATGCTATGAAAAATAAGTGAGGAAAAATGATTGTAGGGAGCTAATGTGGTTCAAGCAGGTGAGTGCCCACCTTCTAAATGGGAAGTCCCAGGTTCAGTTCCTAGTGCCTACTAAAAGAAAGAAAGAAAAAAAAACAGATAATAAGCAGACAATGAACAAAAACAACAAGCAAATAATGAGCAGACAACTAGCATACAGATGAGGGAGCCAAGTCAGGGGAAAATTTAACAAAAATGATAGTAAATTTAATAAAACATGCCTCATGTTTCAGTTAACACAAAATACCATAAAACAAAAACATTGACATAATAATTATATTTAATAATTTATATACAATATCAATGTCAGTGATCTGCTCACTTTTGCTGAATCTTTAAAATCATTCTTGTTTCTTGAGAAATGAAATAATTGTGATCATTGTTGTTGTCCATTTGTTTATTGATTTTCAAATATATGAGATGCTCAATACTGTATCATTTTGCCTTGTCTACTTAGCTTTGGTGTATACTTCACATTAGTGTAGTTTTAGACATGAAATGAGCTTTCAGTTCAATCAAATCTTCTGCCTGTGAAAAGACAATAGAGGCAAGTACATCACATATCTCATGAATGACATTTAGATTTAGAATCAAAATTTCTTAATTTCCTAACTCAGACTTAAAAAAAAAAAAAAATTCAACCAGAAAACAATGCCTCTTTAAAAGTCACACTTGTCTGGGTTTTTTTCGAGGATAATAAATAAGAAGATTTAGAGAAAAATAGCACTTTCTCCTTTATACATAGTAGCATGTGGATGTCCAGATAGTTACATATGGATCAACTATTTCTTAATCATTTTTGTGATATTTTAGAACAAGAACAAAGAATAGACAGGGGAAATTTCCCCACCTTGACTGAATTTCTTTTTTGGTAGTAACTACTAACTTTGAGATCAAAGACACCCTATTCATTGTAATTCTAGTTATTTCATTAATATTCTGGCAAA
>JAKSZT010050682.1:15301-30508 GCA_026826555.1 Tolypeutes matacus | reverse complement strand
TCTTAGTAATTAAATATGAAATGATTCAATACAAACTGTCAATCGGTATGAAATATATAGTGCAATTAGAATAAAATTTGTAATCGAAGTGTACACTGATTTTCTTTAACCCAGTTTCTTTCAAATTTTCTGAGTAATTAAAAGTTGAGGAATAATTTATGAACTAAGCACAATGTCTGATCAATAAATAATATATTTTAATATAATAAATATTATAATAAATTGTTCATGTTTAGCTAATTGGAAGAAACTGAATAATTTCCAAAGCAAGAGAGTAAAAACTGTAGATTATAATGTTTCCAAAAGGTTTTGTTTTTCAGTAATATTAAAGATGGAAATTAGAAATTGTATAGGAAACATTTAATGATTCTATTTCTACTTTTCTGAAGGGTTTATCACACACTATCTCATTGATATTCACACTGTGTATGGAATTTTTGTTTTGTTTTTTTTTTAGGTACTGGGGATTGAACCTGGGACTTAATACATGCAAAGCAGGTACTCAACCACTGAGCTACACCCATTCTGTGGGAAATTTTTAAAAGTGATTATTACTAATTTTTATTCAGAGTTTGGCACAAATTCCATAGCAAATTATTACCTGTCAGTTTTAGATTATTAGTTTCTAACTGGTGTCCAATTATTTTAAAATTTTACTTTGTTCTTTTTTCCCCCAAAAAAAACTCACCTATTAAAGCAGTGGTGTAAAAAAAGAGTCACCTTTATGTCATTGAGACATAAAGGTAAATATATAACCCAATAATAATGATACCATATCCTCACACTAAGCATTGTAAAAACATGTAGTAAACCCTAGCAAATAATAAGAATTGTTAGGCCTTCATTAACGCAACATTTATTGAGTACCTGGTATTCATTAGATAGTCACATAAGAAACAGTACAAACATTTGATTGTCTGATCCCTTGGTGTTGCTTGTTATAGCAAAGTAACATTAATACATTGAATCATTTACTTGTTATGTGATCTTGGTTGATTAATAGAACTTATTTGACAACAAGTTTCATTATGGTGAAAGAATTGCCTCACATCACCACTGTGAGGATTAAAAAAGATAATTTCTGTAAATACTTCTAATAGAGTGTTGAAGTTATTGCAGGTGATCATAAAGTTCCAAGTTTTGCCAGTCCTTAAGAGTTTGCAAGTTCTTGCCTAGATTTCAAATCGTTGCTTTCTGTCATCCTCTATGTGAACCTATGTTCAAAAGGATACAACCTACTTTAGAGCTTAAATACCATATCAGACACTGGAATATGTGGGGATGTCCTCTTTCAGTATCTTAAGTATCATATAATGGAGACTACCAATTTGAACAAATTTCAAATATTCAAGCACTCATGGAGATGCACTGTAGGTTGTTGGTATCAAAATTACAGAAAGAGTTGTAAGATGCACCTCAGGAGCTAATTATTGAGAAAGAGAGAGGGAGGGAAAGAGTGAAAGAGAGGGAGTGAGAGAGAGAGCAAAATTTGAAAATAAACTGTTCCTATGTTTACAGCACACAATAAAAAATATTAAAAGTGCTTTTGGAAGACAGAAGAGCTCAGGAAAGACTTGGATCATCTGGAAAATCCTGAATTAGAAATGGGGACTTATGTACAACTCATAGAGCACTTTTGTAAAAGAGGGAAAACATGCCAAGCAAAATATATAAAAGAAGATTTGAAAGGACAGCCTGGATTTGATTCAAGATTCTGCTTGAACCATAAAACTTTTTAATTTTCTCCTCCTTTCACTCTAATCATGATTAAACACTTGGCAATTGATACCAGGAATTGGCATCCAAATGCAATGCCAATATTAAAAAGTTGATAAATGTCTTTTCTCTCCTCTGTTTTTCAATTATTTATGATTTCTTCCAATTAAAATAAAAATCACTACAAGAAATACTAGAATATAACAATTCACAGAGATCACCCAGTATGATCAATATTCTAGTTTAGTCATTGAACATGTTATTAAGATAGCTTTAAAAATATTTCAGGAAACAAATTAAAATGAAGATAAATACAGTTATTTACAGAGAAATAACATAAAAATGGAAACAAACTTCCCATCAAAATTGTGAATATATTTGCAATAATTTCTATTTTATTTTTTATTTTTTTATTAACATAAAAATATAACCCAATTTTGATAGCCTGATTATCAAAGCTGAATAATAGCATTACATAGCTCAATACAAATAGGAAGAAAATATAGTTACCCCTCAGCAAACATAATTCAGGAAAGGAATATATTTTTAGGGATGATTTTGAGTGAAAGAATGACATTTTTAGCCACAGTTTAAAATCACATTTAGATGTTTTGTAGAACCCATCCTTAGAGACTTTGTGATTTTTGGAAGTGTGTTGTACTTATTTTATAGTTTAGAAAACTTCAACCCAAGCACATAAAGTGATTTTTATATCTTGAATTTATTGTTTTCTCGACTGTTCCATAAAGACCAAAGAGCAGAAGGCAATTTCTCTTCAGTGGTGGGATTTGTTGTCCTGGGATTTTCTGACCTTCCAAACCTCCAGGGGTTCCTATTTAGAATTTTCTTTCTCATCTACACATTTGTCATGATAGGAAACGGTCTTATCATAATAATTACAAGGATAGAGTCTGCTCTTCAGACCCCTATGTATTTTTTCCTGGCAAATTTTTCCTCATTGGAAATCTGTTATGTGTCAGTTACTGTTCCCAGAATCCTGGCCAATGTTTGGACTCAGGATAGAAGCATTTCTTTGCTGGGCTGTGCCACATAAATGTGCTTCTTCCTTATGCTGGGGGCCACTGAATGTTTACTCTTGGCTGTGATGGCCTATGGCAGCTACATGCCCATCTGTAACCCTCTGCACTATCCTCTAGTCATGAACCTAAAGATGTGTATCCAGCTGGCAGTTGGCTCCTGGATCAGTGGAATTCCAGTTCAGATAGGGCAAACATATTGGGTCTTCTCACTGCCTTTCTTTGATTCTAACCAAATCAATCCACTTCTTCTGTGACTTTTCCGCAACGATCAATTTGGCCTGTGGTGACACTTAAATTAATGAAATATGTGTCTATATAGTTACCACATTATTTGTCATGCTTTCTTTCCTATTGATACTTGGCTCATATATCAAAATCATCTCCACCATCTTAAAATTGCCATCAACCACAAGTCAGCTCAAAGATTTCTCCACCTGTTCTTCCCAACTCATGGTTGTGGTTTTATTCTTTGGTCCTGGTGCCATCACCTATTTGAAGCCCAAATCAAATCATTCTTCAGGAACTGACAAAATGTTATCTCTTTTCTATATCTTTGTGACTCTCCTGTTTAATCCCATCATATACAGCCCTAGGAATAAGGATGTGATTGCAGCACTGCATCAAGAAATCCAGACACAACAATATGTTAAGAACTGGCATAAAAATGCAAGTGAGATGTGGCATAGCCAGTTTTGCATTGATATGGAACTGAATAATCGTATGAATGATATTGAAACAACTATTATACATTTATATATTATACATTTATAAATTTATATTGTAAATGTATAACAACTATTATACATTTGGGTAATCAAATCTATAATTTAAACTTATTAAGAGCTCTTAAATGTGATTGGAATCACATTTCATTCATTTTGTATTACTCCTTTGCCTTATAATAATAGTGAGCATGTTTGGGAAGAAGTAAAAAATCATTTGATTGGATATACGCATAATAATTTTTAGATACTTTAGAATTGCAAAAGAAAGCATTGACCATGTCTCAAAATGAATTGAAAGAAAAATCTGGTGCAGAATTTTGGAATGAATTATCTGAAAATTGAAATACTGTCAATCTGTTTCACTGGTGGAAAAACAAAATAGTTCAAATATCATTTTGGATTGGATAAGAAATTATTGTTTTATGCATTTTAATTGTTTGTATTTTCAAGGGTAGAATAATATATATTCATAGAAAAAATGAAAAATTGAATCAGATAAATGTATTTATGTTAAGAAACTTAGCCATGAAAAACTAATTTTACATTATTTGTGGTAGAAAGTAGTATACTAATAACCCCATGATTTTACTACTAATGATCTACTTAAAAGCATACACATAAGGAACCTGAGGAAGTATAAAATATAAACTAAATTGCCGTCTGTGTAAGAGCTCAAAAGCTTAACTGGTAGCCAATGACTAAGATTCTCAGAGGAGGACAACCTAATACAGGCACAGTCACAAAAGTCTATGTAAGAAGACAAGTGTGATAAAAGGTCACCTTGTATCATCTTATATAATGGTTCCTATGATCTTCACTTAAAAAATTAATTAATAAAAAAGGGGGAAATGAAGGAGTTCAATTAAAGACCATGACTCGTGACAGAAAACAGACCACTTTGGTATGTATAGGACAGGCGTCTCTAGTCTCAAGACACTAAGATAAGAGCTGGTACGAGCCTGGTGGAGAAGCAGCCTGTGCTTCAAGGAGTGTATTTAGTAGATGTCAGATAATGATTAACAAGGTCTGTTATGTGCAGGAATGTAAGGAGAACTGAACCATTACCCTAAAGACAAGCTGACTTTAGTAACATGTAACCTGTCACATATCTATTGCCTTTTCACGTGCGCACACGTAATTTTTTTGTTCTAAAGCTAAATAAAAGCCACGGAGTTTTATGCAGCAGCACTCTCCTCCCCTTGCATGGAGGGTCCCCTGACTCTGACTATCTCTTGTTTCTTTTCTTATCCATGGCATCGTTTCCATGGACCTAGTTCCTGAACATCTACACTAAGGAACCTCATAAGGTCATACCTGAAATTTTTCCTCAAATTATTGATTGGAGAAAAATTCAACAATGTACACAGAAACTCCATAAGCCTATATATGAATATTATAACAGGCTCAAATCACTTTTAAAAAACAATTCTCAGGTCTTGACCTTATTACCTATAAAAGCTCTACCTTTTTAAGTCTACTTTTGTTAACAGCCTTTGAGAAAAACTATGTGTATTAGTCAGGGTTCTCTAGGGAAACAGAATCAGCAAGAGATATCTATAAATACTATGAGATTTTATAAAATTATCTCATGTGGCATGACGTAAACTGTTTCTAGTGTTCCTTACTAATGGCAATTGAGAAAAAAGCATTTGCCAGATTAATAGCTTCTTACCAGGTACCAGGGGATGTTTTGATTTGCTCAAGTATTGATACCACATCTGGGAAAGCAGCTGCAATTGGAGTCACCACCTGGTTAAGTTTAAGGTAATCTACTACCACCCTCTACAATTCATCTATTTTCTGCACAGGCCAATTGGAAAGTTGAATGGGAATGTGGTGGGAATTACCACCCCTGCATCCTTCAGATCTTTGTTGGTGGAACTAATCTCTGCAATCCCTACAGGAATCTGGTATTTCTTTGATTTACTATTTTGCTAAGTAGGGGCAGTTCTAGTGGCTTCCACTTGGCCTTTCCTACCATAATAGCCCTCACTCCACAAGCCAGGGATCCTTTATGGGGATTCTGCTAGTTACTGAGTAAGTCTATTTCAATTATGCATTCTGGAACTGAGGAAATAACCACCAAATGGATCCAGGGACCCACTGGACCACTATGAGATGGACCTGAGCTAAAACTCTACCAATCACCAGACCTCCTTTATTAGTCAGCCAAAGGGGTCCTGATGCAAAGCAACAGAAATCTGTTGGCTTTTATAAAGGTATTTATTTGGGGTCAAAGCTTACAGTTACAAGGCTGTAAAGAATGCAACCCAAGGTACCATAAGAGGTACTTTCTCAACAAAGATGGTTGCTGATCTCTGCAAAGGTTCAGCCTTCCTTCTACCTCTTAAGGTTCCATGGTGGCAACTTCTACTGATCTCAGCTGTAAGCTGGCATAGGGCTCATTTATTTCCAGGCTCAGCTGCTCTTGTCTCTTCACAAGGTCATCTGTAAACTTTCAGGTGAATAGCTCAGCTTTCCCCAGGGCTCTAGTATAAAAACTGACAAAGTTCTCTCTCTTCTTCTGTATCTTCTTCTCTGTGTGTTTTTGATTGAGTTTCCATTTATACAGCCCACAAAGGAGGCAAGGACTTAACCATGAGCCATGCTCTACTGATGTGATCAAATAAAAAGCCTTAAATTGATTTAATTAAGGAAACTTAAAACCTTTGAATTTAATACAATCAAAGGGTCTCACACACAAAGGAACAGACCAGTTTACAAACATAATCAATATCCTTTTTAAAAATTCATAATAATATCAAACTTCTACACCAACATAAACCCCTACTCTGACTGGTAAACCACAGTGATGTTTTGGTTCTCCTGGAATTAATGTCCCTTTTGAGCCATTGTCTAATAATCCCCCAAAATGTCTGATCATTTCCTTTTCTCCAATACGTACTTACTCTGGTAAAAGACCATATGTCTCCTTGGGGAAAGGTGGGAGGAAGATTAACAGTAAAAATTTTTAGCAGTGCAATATGATCCTTCCCCAGGGGGACGTGGCCTTCTCCTCATTTGATGGGCTCTGGGTCTGTATACTGTCTCAAGTCTGGGAATGATTAAGGGGCTATGATTCTCTGCATCTGTAATTCAAGGTAGGGTTTTGTTCACTCGACCTAGAAATTTCTCCTTATACAGATCTAGCAGGAATTAAGTAGACGGCCCATGTATTTCACTTCTAAGTACCCCATGAACTATTAGCCAACACCATAGCTCTTTGTGACTCAGGCTCTTTTGATTGCTTCTTTTAGTCTGACTTTCACACCCACCTTGTCTTTGGTGATAAACTGCTAATATTTAACTTTTACAGCTCAAGATCTGATCATCCCCATATGTTTAAGGATTCTACTTCCATTACAGCCCTCCTTACAGTAATATCTGGACTACAAAGAGAGCAACCAGATCTCCTCAGGGAAGATGAAGTTAGTCTTACAAATTAGTTCCTCACACTCTTGGTTAAAGGTGTGTCTTCTGGACATTCCTGGGTTGGATGGGTAGGACATAAATGATAAATCCATTCCAGCATTACAATTTATCTAAGCCTTTGAATTCCCTCTTCTACTCAATGCCAGAGTAAATTGGGCATCTCAACCTCAGACACTCTAGGCATTCTTTTGGTCCATGTTTCAGTCAGCCACCCAAACAAACTATTAGATCCCTTTCTAAACCCTCGAGCTACAGCGTTAAATCCAGAATTTCTGCTTAGTGTGCCCATATCAATAAATTCAGCCTGATCCAACGTTACATTCCTTCTAACATTTTCCCATACTCTTAGTATCCATTCCCACACATATTCCCCTGATTTCTGTCTATATATGTTGGAATACTCATGCAGTTCTTTTAGAGTATAGCATACTTCCTTATGGGTCACACTTCATAGTTTGCCTTTGGGGGCTTGTGATTGTCGTTTAATAATAGGTCTAGAAGAGAAGAGCAGTGGGGGGGGGTAAGGAAAATTATTAGAAATGTTTTGAAAGCTACTGACCTCAGGGCATCCTTTGCATTTTCATCTGCTGAGACTGTATTAATCTCTTCAGGCTGGTGTTGGAAGGCAGATTCTTCACGGCAGTGTGGAGGTTGGGCAGTACATACTAGAATTAGGCTGGTACCTGCCTCAGTGCTGCGAGGAGGTCCAGACTCCCAGGATTCAGGACACTGGTACTTGCAATTACTGTTAACAATCTGGACATTGGACAAGAGAGTGCCAAAAAATAAAAAAAAAAAAATCCTGAAAACAGCAGCAAGTGCCTCAATGCTTTCTTTGCCCTTTAACAAAGCAAGGTGCCTTTCAATGTGACCACTATGGTGGCTCCTGAAATACAGGAGAGGTATTTCCAATTGTTCAGGTCACATCTTATTTGAACTAGATCTGATAATTGAAATGAGTGTATAACAGGCTCTAATAGATACTGGGGCCTCCTTCTGTGTCTTAAATCCCACCACACTCATTAATTCTTCTCCTTAGAGTACAAAAACAATTCAAATGGTGCAACCCTTCAACACTCCCATGAAAATCTTTAAATCACCCCCAATTCCCTTTTAATAAGGATCTTATCAAGACACTTATCAATTTTTATTAGTCTTTGTTGTCCCAATTCATCTTCTTGGAAGAGATTTCCTTGGGTTAATCCAAGTACACATCTTTCTTCCAAAGTGGTCAAACTGACAACAAACCAGGATAAGGAACTAAGTCCCATACACATTCCTGTCCTTTCAGTCAAAGAAATAAAATTTAAATATCATCCTCTTTTAGATGATACTTCAACTTCTTTATCATACATATTACCTACTCATTTGGGCCCAATTTTTCTGCCCCATCTTTTCCTAACCTGCAGTGCCACTTCCTAGGCTTTAACTGAATCCAAATTATACTAACTTTCTCATCACCCAAGACAAAATATAAATTAAGAGGATTTTTTTGGCCCTTGGGATGTTGTAGAAGTTGGATTTCGTTTTTTACTCTGAAAGTTCAATGTTTATATGCCATTTATAATGCTAAAAAAATTTGAGACCCTATTTGGGATGAAACTGTTCAGATGAAAATGACAAATCCCAGAGAAGGTATCAATAGCAGATTGCAGCTGGCAGAAAAAAAAGAATCAGTAAATTCAAAGACAAGACAATTGAGATGAATAAGGCTGAGGAAAAGAAAGTAAAAAGAATGATAAGAAACAAAAATAGCATAAGACTCTTCTAGGACACCATCAAGTTTATTAATATAGGAATTATGGTAGCCCCAGAAGGAGTTGAAAAAGAGAAATTAGCAGAAGGAATATTCAAAGACATGATGACAGAGAGCTTCATAAACTTATCAAAAGATGAAAAAATGCTTTCCAAGAAGCTCAGAGAGTACCAAGAGTGGTAAACATTAAGAAAAACACATCCCATCCTATGTTGATCACACTACTGAATACAAAGTACAAGAAAAGAGTTCTGAAAGCTGCAAGAGAAAAACAATGTGTTATGTACAAGGGAGCCAAAATTACACTGAGTGCTTATTTTTTCATCAGAAACCTTGGAAACAAGAAGGTTGTTGGTTGAAATACTTAAATTGCTTAAAAAAATACAAATGCCAACCAAGAATTTCATATCTGGGAAGACTTCCTTTTGAAAGGAGGGAGAGAGAAAGACATTCTTAGATAAACAAAAGATTAGGTAGTTTATCACTACCAGCACTGCCTTATAAGTAATTCTAAAGGGAGCTTCTCAGACTGAAAGGAAAGGACACTAGGCAGTGGTTCAAAGTGGCATGAAGAAATAAAGACCTATAGTAAAAGTAGCCATTTGGGTATTTATAAATGCCTATATTATTATATTGTATTGTTTGGTATGTAACTCCACTTCTTACTTCCTACAGGTGCTAAAATGCAAATTCATAAAAATTATTGATAGTGAAACAGATGTGGCTCAAAGGATAGAGTGTCCACCTACCACATGGGAGGTCGCAAGTTTGGTTCCCAGTTTCTCCTAAAGAAGACAAACAAGACAGTGAGCTGATGCAACAAGCTGGTGTGGCAAGCTGATTCAACAAGATGACACAAAATGAGACGCAAGAAGGAAAACATAATGAGAGACACAACAAAGCAGTAATCAGTAATCAGTGGCTCAAGTGAATAAGTGCCTCCCTCCCACATGGGAGTTCCTGGGAATTCCTGATGCCTACTAAAAAAAAAAAAAAGAAAGAAGATGGGCACACAATGAACAGGCACAGCAAATGCAAACAACGAGGGGATGGGGAGAAATAAATAAAATCAATCATAAAACATGTAATGATAAACCTATGGTTCAGGACATACAACATACAAATATATAAGTGGTAACAAGTACAAAAGGTGAAGGGATTGGTGGGCTATAAGGAAATACATGTATATACTACTGAAGTCAAGTTGGTGTCAAAACAAATATGATGATTTTTATATATTTAGGATGTTAAATTTTAACTCCCAGGTAGTCACAAGAAAAATACATGAAAAATATATACAGATAGAAAAGAGAAGACATGTAGTTTTGTAAAATGCCAAAAAAAAAAAAATCCAATAAATATAAAAGTAGGCATTAACAGAAGAATGTAATGGCAAAAAAGGTATAAGTCGTGCAAAGGCTAAATACAAAATGGCAGGAAAAAGTCCTGCATTACCAGTAGTTGCTTTAAAGTAAATGGATTAAACTCTCCAGTCAAGAGTAAAAGATTGGCAAAATGCATAAAAAAAGCATGATCCAAATATATGCTGTCTGTAAGAGACTCCCATAATTCAAAGAAACAAAGACATTTCCCATTTCTCCTTCTGTTACTTATTTCTTCCTCTGTTATTAATTTCCAGATTCATTCTTTTATGGTCAGAAAAGATATATTGTATGATTTCAGTTTTTTTTAAATTCATGATACTTGTTTTATGTTCTAACATATGGTCTATCCTGGAGAATGTTCTCTGTGCACTTAAGAAGAATTTATTCTGTTAGTGTTGGGTGAAGTATACTATATATGTCTGTTAGTTTTAGTTGGCTTAAAGTATTGTTGAAGTCTTGTATTGCCTTGTTGAACTTTTGACTAATTATTCTACCCATTATTGAAAATGGTGTATTAAAATCTCCTGGTATTAATATAGAACCATTAGTTTCTCCTTTCAAATCTGTAAGTATTTGATTCATATGTTTTGGGGTTGTTATTTTAAGTGCATATATATTTATAACTGTTATGTCTTGTTGAATTGACCCCTTTATCAGTATATAATGACCATTTTTGTCCCTTGTAACTGTTTTTTTTTTTACTTTAAGTCTATTTTATCTATATTAGTTTATCAGACAGCTACCACAGCTCTCTTTTGGTTACTACTTGCATGGTTAATATTTTTCTATCCTATGAAGTGGGAAATTAACAAATATGACAAAATTAAACAACATACTTTTAAACAACCACAAGATTAAAAATGAAACCAGAAGGGGAAATTAGGCAATATCTTGAAGTGAATGAAAATGAAAATACAGCATACCAAAACTTATATAATGATGCAAAGGCAGTGCTGAGAATCAAATTTATGGCTCAAAATGCTTACCTTAAAAAAGAAGAAAGTCTTCAAGTAAGATAACTAACCTCAAAATGGAAAGAAGTAAAAAGAAAGAGCAAACTAAATCCAAAAGGATCAGAAGAAAGAAAAAAATTTTAGAGTGAAAATAAATAAAATAGAGGGAAAAAACTCAATAGGAGAATCAACAAATCCAAAAGTTAGTTCTTTTAAAAGACCAATAAAATTTACAAACCATTAACTACACTGACAAAAAAAAAATAGAGATTGTGCAAATAATGAAAATCAGAAATGAAAAGGGGCACATTACGACTGTCCCTGCTGAAATGGTAAGGACTGTAAGAGGATACTAGGAACAATTGTACACCAATAAATTATTAACCTAGATTAAATGAGGAAATTCTAAGAAACACATGAAGTACTTACACTGGCTTAGAAAGAAATAGAAGCTCTCAAAAAAAAAAAAAAACAATTACTAGTAAAGAGATTGAATTAGTAGTCAAAAACCTCACAACAACAACAACAAAAAACAAGAACAGAAGGTTTCACAGGGCAATTTTACAAACATTCAAAGGACTTACTTCCAATTGTGCTCAAACTGTTTTCAGAAATTGAAAAGGGGTAACATTCCCTAATTCATTTATTTATTCATTAAATAAATATCTGTTATGAATATAAATGCAAAATCCTCAGCAAGACACTGGTAAACTGAATCCAACAGCTTAGTAAAAGAATTATACACCAAGACCAAGTGGGATTTATTGCAGGTACACAAGGGCTGTTCAACATAAGACAATCAATTAATGTGATACACCAATTACCTGAATAAAGGGGGAAAAACACATGATTATCTTAATTGATGAAAAAGGCATTTGACAAAATCCAACATCCCTTCTGGATAAAAATACTTAGAACACTAGAAATAGAAGACAAAATTCTGAAAATGACAAGGCGCATACATGAAATATCCATAACTAACTTCCTAGTTAATGATGAAATACTGAAAGATTTGCATCTAAGATCAGGTAAAAAAAACATGTATGTTCATTTTCACCATTGTCCTTCAACATTGTATTGGAAGTTCTTGCAATAGAAATTAAGCAATAAAAAGAAATAAAATTATCTAAATAAGAAAGGAAGAAGTAAAATTTTCCTTATTTGCAGATGACAAAATCCTATATACAGAAAATCCTAAAAAAATCAACAATAGAGTCCTACAGCTAGTAAATGAAATTAGGCAAGTAATGAGGTACAAAAACAATACCCCCAAATCAGTAGTGTTTCTATGCACAAGCAATGAACAATCAGAAGAAGAAATCAAGAAAAAAATTAAAAATTCCATTTACAATAGCAACAAAAAGAATAAAATATCTAGGGATAAATCTAACCAAGGATGTAAAGAACCTGTACACATAAAACTACAAATCACTGCTGAGAGAAGTTAAAGAAGAACTAAATATATGGGAAGATACACCATGTTCATGGATTGGAAAACTAAATTTTGCTAAGAGTCTACCCAAAATGATTCGTAGATTCAATACAATCCCAATCAAAATTCCAACAAACTTCTTTGCAGAAATGGAAAAGCAAATCTTTAAATTTATACAGAAGTGTAAGGGGCCCTAAATAACCAAAATTATCTTGGAAAAGAAGAATGAAGTTGGAGTAATCACACTTCCCATTCTTAAAAGTTACTACCAAGCCACAATAATCAAGACAGCTTGATATTGACACAAGGACAGGCATATACACCAATCAAAATGGAGCTCAGAAATCAACACTCACATTTAGGGCCACATGATTTTTTGCCAAGGGACAAAGAACACTCAATTAAGATAAAATAATCTCTTCACCTTTTGAAAAAATATGAAGAGGACCCCTACTTCAAAACTTATGAAAAAACACCCCAAACTGGGTCAAAGAGCTAAATATAAGAGTCAGAAATATCAAACTCTTAGGAGAAAATGTATGGAAGAACCATCAGTACCTTGTGCTAAAAAATAGATTCTTAGACTTTAGTCTCAAAGCACAAGCAAAAAAAAAAAAAAAAAGAAAGAAAGAAAGAAAATGTAGATATCTCATCAAAATTTAAAAGTTTTATGTCTCTAAGGACTTTATCAGGATAATAATATTACATCCTCCAAAACAGGAGAAAATATTTGGACACCATATATTGGATAAAGGTTAAAATATCCCTAATATATAAATAAATCCTTCAACTTAGCAACAAAAACAAACAACCCAATTAAAAATGGGCTAAAGAATTGTGAAGACATCTCTACAGAGAATAACTACAAATAGCTAGAAAGCACATTAAAAGATGCTCAACATCTTTAGCCATCAAGGAAATGCAAATCAAAACAACAATGAGATACCACTTCACAGCCATGAGAATGGCTACTATTAAAAAATAGAAAATTATAAGTGTTGGAGATGATGCAGAGAAATAGGAACATGAATTCATTGTTGATGGCAATGTATCATAATGCAGCCACTGTGACAGATGGTTTTGTAACTCCTCAGCAAGTTGAATATACAAATTACTTAGGAACCAAGAACCACACTTCTAAGTATATACCCAAAAAATTGAAAGCAGGGACACCAACAGATAGTTACACATTGATAACTTTATAGTGGCATTATTCACAATTGCCAAACTTGGTCAAAGAGCTAAAGAAAAGAGCCAAGATTTATATTCTGTCCATCAACTGATGGACAGATTTAAAAAATGTGGTATACACATACAATAGAATATTATTCAGCCTTAAAAATGAATGAAGTCCTGACATATACTACAACATGGATGAATTCTGACAACATCATATTTGCATGGTGAAATGCATATATGAAACACCCACAGTTAGCATTGTCCTAAACAGTGAAAGACTGGAAGCTTTCTCACTGAGATCAGGAACAAGACAAAGGTGTTCACTGTCACCAATGTTATTCAGTATTGTGCTAGAAGTTCTAGCTAGGGCAAGTATTCAAGAAAAAGAAATAAAATGTTCCAAAAGTGGAAAGGAAGAAGTATAACTTTCACTATGCCCTGATGATATGATCTTATATCTAGAAAATCCTGAAACATCCACATAAAAAGCTACTAGAACTAATTGATGAGTTCAACAAAGTGGCAGGATACAAGATTACTATGCAAAAATCAGTAGTGTTTCTATATACTACTGATAAGCAATCTGAGGAGGAAATCAGAAAAAAAAATCTATTTATGATAATAATTCAAAGAATCACAGTTTAAGAATAAACTGAACCAAGGGTAAAGGACCCATATTCAGAAAACTAGTAAACATGGCTAAAAGAAACCAAAGAAGACCTAAATAAATGGACAGACATTCTGTTTTCATGGATTGGAAACCAAACATCCTTAAGATGCCAATTCTATCAAAACTGATTGACATCCTCCACAACAGGAGGATACCAATTAAAATCCCAACAGCCATTTTTGCAGTAATGGAACAGCCAATTATCAAAATTATTTGTAAGGTTAAAGGGCTTCAAATAGCCAAAACTATCTTTAAACAGAATGAAGTTGGAAGACTTTCGCTTCCTGACTTTAAAGAATATTACTAAGCTCCAGTGGTAAAAACAACATGGTACTGGCATAAAGAAAGACATATTGACCAATGGAACTGAATTGAGAACTAAGAATTGGACCTTCACATCTACCATCAAATAATTTTTTCTCATATAGTAGTCTTTTATTGGCCACCAACATGCCAGACATAAAGGATATAAGCATTAAGCAAAAAGCAAAGGACTCTAATTGCCATGCTCACAAATTCCAGTTAATAATAAGCACAGTGTCTTTTAGCCTGCTTCTTCCCAAATGTTTCTCCTAACTCTAGATTCATAATCACAGTTAAGGATAGCTTTCCAGGTTCCAGAGATCTGCTCAAGCATTAAGCTGGTATCTTCAGACTTGTAAATACTGTGTGGAAACTCAGGGGTAACCAGGTCCTGAGGATCCTGCCTTTCAACCCTTGATCATGATAACCTGGAATCCTCACTCCCCTGAAAGACCACAGTCATCCTGGAAACTTCATTCACCATAGTTGAGAAATGGCATTTACAATGGAAACTGACTTTTCCAGAAATGTTATAGATCATTTACAGCAAACAGAATGGAGACCGTCATGGAAAACTCTCATTTTGGGCTCCTTTTTGACCATAGTAGCTATGTGG
>JAKSZT010050682.1:0-15201 GCA_026826555.1 Tolypeutes matacus | reverse complement strand
CCACATAGCTACTATGGTCAAAAAGGAGCCCAAAATGAGAGTTTTCCGTGACGGTCTCCATTCTGTTTGCTGTAAATGATCTATAACATTTCTGGAAAAGTCAGTTTCCATTGTAAATGCCATTTCTCAGCTATGCTGAATGAAGTTTCCAGGATGACTGTGGTCTTTCAGGGGAGTGAGGATTCCAGGTTATCGTGATCAAGGGTTGAAAGGCAGGATCCTCAGGACCTGGTTACCCCTGAGTTTCCACACAGTATTTACAAGTCTGAAGATACCAACTTAATGCTTGAGCAGATCTCCGGAACCTGGAAAGCTATCCTTAACTGTGATTATGAACCTAGAGTTAGGAGAAACATTTGGGAAGAAGCAGGCTAAAAGACACTGTGCTGATTATTAACTGGAAATTGTGAGCATGGCAATTAGAGTCCTTTGCTTTTTGCTTAATGCTTATATCCTTTATGTCTGGCATGTTGGTGGCCAATAAAAGACTACTATATGAGAAAAAATTATTTGATGGTAGATGTGAAGGTCCAATTCTTAGTTCTCAATTCAGTTCCATTGGTCAATATGTCTTTCTTTATGCCAGTACCATGTTGTTTTTACCACTGGAGCTTAGTAATATTCTTTAAAGTCAGGAAGCGAAAGTCTTCCAACTTCATTCTGTTTAAAGATAGTTTTGGCTATTTGAAGCCCTTTAACCTTACAAATAATTTTGATAATTGGCTGTTCCATTACTGCAAAAATGGCTGTTGGGATTTTAATTGGTATCCTCCTGTTGTGGAGGATGTCAATCAGTTTTGATAGAATTGGCATCTTAAGGATGTTTGGTTTCCAATCCATGAAAACAGAATGTCTGTCCATTTATTTAGGTCTTCTTTGGTTTCTTTTAGCCATGTTTACTAGTTTTCTGAATATGGGTCCTTTACCCTTGGTTCAGTTTATTCTTAAACTGTGATTCTTTGAATTATTATCATAAATAGATTTTTTTTTCTGATTTCCTCCTCAGATTGCTTATCAGTAGTATATAGAAACACTACTGATTTTTGCATAGTAATCTTGTATCCTGCCACTTTGTTGAACTCATCAATTAGTTCTAGTAGCTTTTTATGTGGATGTTTCAGGATTTTCTAGATATAAGATCATATCATCAGGGCATAGTGAAAGTTATACTTCTTCCTTTCCACTTTTGGAACATTTTATTTCTTTTTCTTGAATACTTGCCCTAGCTAGAACTTCTAGCACAATACTGAATAACATTGGTGACAGTGAACACCTTTGTCTTGTTCCTGATCTCAGTGAGAAAGCTTCCAGTCTTTCACTGTTTAGGACAATGCTAACTGTGGGTGTTTCATATATGCATTTCACCATGCAAATATGATGTTGTCAGAATTCATCCATGTTGTAGTATATGTCAGGACTTCATTCATTTTTAAGGCTGAATAATATTCTATTGTATGTGTATACCACATTTTTTAAATCTGTCCATCAGTTGATGGACAGAATATAAATCTTGGCTCTTTTCTTTAGCTCTTTGACCAAGTTTGGCAATTGTGAATAATGCCACTATAAAGTTATCAATGTGTAACTATCTGTTGGTGTCCCTGCTTTCAATTTTTTGGGTATATACTTAGAAGTGTGGTTCTTGGTTCCTAAGTAATTTGTATATTCAACTTGCTGAGGAGTTACAAAACCATCTGTCACAGTGGCTGCATTATGATACATTGCCATCAACAATGAATTCATGTTCCTATTTCTCTGCATCATCTCCAACACTTATAATTTTCTATTTTTTAATAGTAGCCATTTTCATGGCTGTGAAGTGGTATCTCATTGTTGTTTTGATTTGCATTTCCTTGATGGCTAAAGATGTTGAGCATCTTTTAATGTGCTTTCTAGCTATTTGTAGTTATTCTCTGTAGAGATGTCTTCACAATTCTTTAGCCCATTTTTAATTGGGTTGTTTGTTTTTGTTGCTAAGTTGAAGGATTTATTTATATATTAGGGATATTTTAACCTTTATCCAATATATGGTGTCCAAATATTTTCTCCTGTTTTGGAGGATGTAATATTATTATCCTGATAAAGTCCTTAGAGACATAAAACTTTTAAATTTTGATGAGATATCTACATTTTCTTTCTTTCTTTCTTTTTTTTTTTTTTTTTGCTTGTGCTTTGAGACTAAAGTCTAAGAATCTATTTTTTAGCACAAGGTACTGATGGTTCTTCCATACATTTTCTCCTAAGAGTTTGATATTTCTGACTCTTATATTTAGCTCTTTGACCCAGTTTGGGGTGTTTTTTCATAAGTTTTGAAGTAGGGGTCCTCTTCATATTTTTTCAAAAGGTGAAGAGATTATTTTATCTTAATTGAGTGTTCTTTGTCCCTTGGCAAAAAATCATGTGGCCCTAAATGTGAGTGTTGATTTCTGAGCTCCATTTTGATTGGTGTATATGCCTGTCCTTGTGTCAATATCAAGCTGTCTTGATTATTGTGGCTTGGTAGTAACTTTTAAGAATGGGAAGTGTGATTACTCCAACTTCATTCTTCTTTTCCAAGATAATTTTGGTTATTTAGGGCCCCTTACACTTCTGTATAAATTTAAAGATTTGCTTTTCCATTTCTGCAAAGAAGTTTGTTGGAATTTTGATTGGGATTGTATTGAATCTACGAATCATTTTGGGTAGACTCTTAGCAAAATTTAGTTTTCCAATCCATGAACATGGTGTATCTTCCCATATATTTAGTTCTTCTTTAACTTCTCTCAGCAGTGATTTGTAGTTTTATGTGTACAGGTTCTTTACATCCTTGGTTAGATTTATCCCTAGATATTTTATTCTTTTTGTTGCTATTGTAAATGGAATTTTTAATTTTTTTCTTGATTTCTTCTTCTGATTGTTCATTGCTTGTGCATAGAAACACTACTGATTTGGGGGTATTGTTTTTGTACCTCATTACTTGCCTAATTTCATTTACTAGCTGTAGGACTCTATTGTTGATTTTTTTAGGATTTTCTGTATATAGGATTTTGTCATCTGCAAATAAGGAAAATTTTACTTCTTCCTTTCTTATTTAGATAATTTTATTTCTTTTTATTGCTTAATTTCTATTGCAAGAACTTCCAATACAATGTTGAAGGACAATGGTGAAAATGAACATACATGTTTTTTTTACCTGATCTTAGATGCAAATCTTTCAGTATTTCATCATTAACTAGGAAGTTAGTTATGGATATTTCATGTATGCGCCTTGTCATTTTCAGAATTTTGTCTTCTATTTCTAGTGTTCTAAGTATTTTTATCCAGAAGGGATGTTGGATTTTGTCAAATGCCTTTTTCATCAATTAAGATAATCATGTGTTTTTCCCCCTTTATTCAGGTAATTGGTGTATCACATTAATTGATTGTCTTATGTTGAACAGCCCTTGTGTACCTGCAATAAATCCCACTTGGTCTTGGTGTATAATTCTTTTACTAAGCTGTTGGATTCAGTTTACCAGTGTCTTGCTGAGGATTTTGCATTTATATTCATAACAGATATTTATTTAATGAATAAATAAATGAATTAGGGAATGTTACCCCTTTTCAATTTCTGAAAACAGTTTGAGCACAATTGGAAGTAAGTCCTTTGAATGTTTGTAAAATTGCCCTGTGAAACCTTCTGTTCTTGTTTTTTGTTGTTGTTGTTGTGAGGTTTTTGACTACTAATTCAATCTCTTTACTAGTAATTGTTTTTTTTTTTTTTTGAGAGCTTCTATTTCTTTCTAAGCCAGTGTAAGTACTTCATGTGTTTCTTAGAATTTCCTCATTTAATCTAGGTTAATAATTTATTGGTGTACAATTGTTCCTAGTATCCTCTTACAGTCCTTACCATTTCAGCAGGGACAGTCGTAATGTGCCCCTTTTCATTTCTGATTTTCATTATTTGCACAATCTCTATTTTTTTTTTGTCAGTGTAGTTAATGGTTTGTAAATTTTATTGGTCTTTTAAAAGAACTAACTTTTGGATTTGTTGATTCTCCTATTGAGTTTTTTCCCTCTATTTTATTTATTTTCACTCAAAAATTTTTTTCTTTCTTCTGATCCTTTGGATTTAGTTTGCTCTTTCTTTTTACTTCTTTCCATTTTGAGGTTACTTATCTTACTTGAAGACTTTCTTCTTTTTAAGGTAAGCATTTAGAGCCATAAATTTGACTCTCAGCACTGCCTGTGCTTCATTATATAAGTTTTGGTATGCTGTATTTTCATTTTCATTCACTTCAAGATATTGCCTAATTTCCCTTCTGGTTTCATTTTTAATCTTGTGGTTGTTTAAAAATATGTTGTTTAATTTTGTCATATTTGTGAATTTCCCACTTCATAGGATAGAAAAATATTAACCATGCAAGTAGTAACCAAAAGAGAGCTGTGGTAGCTGTCTGATAAACTAATATAGATAAAATAGACTTAAAGTAAAAAAAAAAACAGTTACAAGGGACAAAAATGGTCATTATATACTGATAAAGGGGTCAATTCAACAAGACATAACAGTTATAAATATATATGCACTTAAAATAACAACCCCAAAACATATGAATCAAATACTTACAGATTTGAAAGGAGAAACTAATGGTTCTATATTAATACCAGGAGATTTTAATACACCATTTTCAATAATGGGTAGAATAATTAGTCAAAAGTTCAACAAGGCAATACAAGACTTCAACAATACTTTAAGCCAACTAAAACTAACAGACATATATAGTATACTTCACCCAACACTAACAGAATAAATTCTTCTTAAGTGCACAGAGAACATTCTCCAGGATAGACCATATGTTAGAACATAAAACAAGTATCATGAATTTAAAAAAAACTGAAATCATACAATATATCTTTTCTGACCATAAAAGAATGAATCTGGAAATTAATAACAGAGGAAGAAATAAGTAACAGAAGGAGAAATGGGAAATGTCTTTGTTTCTTTGAATTATGGGAGTCTCTTACAGACAGCATATATTTGGATCATGCTTTTTTTATGCATTTTGCCAATCTTTTACTCTTGACTGGAGAGTTTAATCCATTTACTTTAAAGCAACTACTGGTAATGCAGGACTTTTTCCTGCCATTTTGTATTTAGCCTTTGCACGACTTATACCTTTTTTGCCATTACATTCTTCTGTTAATGCCTACTTTTATATTTATTGGATTTTTTTTTTTTTTTTGGCATTTTACAAAACTACATGTCTTCTCTTTTCTATCTGTATATATTTTTCATGTATTTTTCTTGTGACTACCTGGGAGTTAAAATTTAACATCCTAAATATATAACAATCATCATATTTGTTTTGACACCAACTTGACTTCAGTAGTATATACATGTATTTCCTTATAGCCCAACAATCCCTTCACCATTTACACTTGTTACCACTTATATATTTGTATGCTGTATGTCCTGAACCATAGGTTTATCATTACATGTTTTATGATTGATTTTATTTATTTATCCCCATCCCCTCGTTGTTTGCATTTGCTGTGCCTGTTCATTGTGTGCCCATCTTCTTTCTTTTTTTTTTAGTAGGCATCAGGATTTCCCAGGAACTCCCATGTGGGAGGGAGGCACTTATTCATTTGAGCCACTGATTACTGATTACTGCTTTGTTGTGTCTCTCATTATGTTTTCCTTCTTGCGTCTCATTTTGTGTCATCTTGTTGAATCAGCTTGCCACACCAGCTTGTTGCATAAGCTCACTGTCTTGCTTGTCTTCTTTAGGAGAAACTGGGAACCAAACTTGCGACCTCTCATGTGGTAGGTGGACACTCTATCCTTTGAGCCACATCTGTTTCACTATAAATACTTTTTATGCATTTGCATTTTAGCACCTGTAGGAAGTAAGAAGTGGAGTTACATACCAAACAATACAATATAATAACATAGGCATTTATAAATACCCAAATGGCTACTTTTACTATAGGTCTTAATTTCTTCATGCCACTTTGAACCACTGCCTAGTGTCCTTTCCTTTCAGTCTGAGAAGCTCCCTTTAGAATTACTTGTAAGGCAGTGCTGGTAGTGATAAACTACCTAATCTTTTGTTTATCTGAGAATGTCTTTCTCTCTCCCTCCTTTTAAAAGGAAGTCTTCCCAGATATGAAATTCTTGGTTGGCATTTGTATTTTTTTAAGCAATTTAAGTATTTCAACCAACAACCTTCTTGTTTCCGAGGTTTCTGATGAAAAATTAAGCACTCAGTGTAATTTTGGCTCCCTTGTACATAACACATTGTTTTTCTCTTGCAGCTTTCAGAACTCTTTTCTTGTACTTTGTATTCAGTAGTGTGATCAACATAGGATGGGATGTGTTTTTCTTAATGTTTACCACTCTTGGTACTCTCTGAGCTTCTTGGAAAGCATTTTTTCATCTTTTGATAAGTTTATGAAGCTCTCTGTCATCATGTCTTTGAATATTCCTTCTGCTAATTTCTCTTTTTCAACTCCTTCTGGGGCTACCATAATTCCTATATTAATAAACTTGATGGTGTCCTAGAAGAGTCTTATGCTATTTTTGTTTCTTATCATTCTTTTTACTTTCTTTTCCTCAGCCTTATTCATCTCAATTGTCTTGTCTTTGAATTTACTGATTCTTTTTTTTCTGCCAGCTGCAATCTGCTATTGATACCTTCTCTGGGATTTGTCATTTTCATCTGAACAGTTTCATCCCAAATAGGGTCTCAAATTTTTTTAGCTTTATAAATGGCATATAAACATTGAACTTTCAGAGTAAAAAACGAAATCCAACTTCTACAACATCCCAAGGGCCAAAAAAATCCTCTTAATTTATATTTTGTCTTGGGTGATGAGAAAGTTAGTATAATTTGGATTCAGTTAAAGCCTAGGAAGTGGCACTGCAGGTTAGGAAAAGATGGGGCAGAAAAATTGGGCCCAAATGAGTAGGTAATATGTATGATAAAGAAGTTGAAGTATCATCTAAAAGAGGATGATATTTAAATTTTATTTCTTTGACTGAAAGGACAGGAATGTGTATGGGACTTAGTTCCTTATCCTGGTTTGTTGTCAGTTTGACCACTTTGGAAGAAAGATGTGTACTTGGATTAACCCAAGGAAATCTCTTCCAAGAAGATGAATTGGGACAACAAAGACTAATAAAAATTGATAAGTGTCTTGATAAGATCCTTATTAAAAGGGAATTGGGGGTGATTTAAAGATTTTCATGGGAGTGTTGAAGGGTTGCACCATTTGAATTGTTTTTGTACTCTAAGGAGAAGAATTAATGAGTGTGGTGGGATTTAAGACACAGAAGGAGGCCCCAGTATCTATTAGAGCCTGTTATACACTCATTTCAATTATCAGATCTAGTTCAAATAAGATGTGACCTGAACAATTGGAAATACCTCTCCTGTATTTCAGGAGCCACCATAGTGGTCACATTGAAAGGCACCTTGCTTTGTTAAAGGGCAAAGAAAGCATTGAGGCACTTGCTGCTGTTTTCAGGATTTTTTTTTTTATTTTTTGGCACTCTCTTGTCCAATGTCCAGATTGTTAACAGTAATTGCAAGTACCAGTGTCCTGAATCCTGGGAGTCTGGACCTCCTCGCAGCACTGAGGCAGGTACCAGCCTAATTCTAGTATGTACTGCCCAACCTCCACACTGCCGTGAAGAATCTGCCTTCCAACACCAGCCTGAAGAGATTAATACAGTCTCAGCAGATGAAAATGCAAAGGATGCCCTGAGGTCAGTAGCTTTCAAAACATTTCTAATAATTTTCCTTACCCCCCCCCACTGCTCTTCTCTTCTAGACCTATTATTAAACGACAATCACAAGCCCCCAAAGGCAAACTATGAAGTGTGACCCATAAGGAAGTATGCTATACTCTAAAAGAACTGCATGAGTATTCCAACATATATAGACAGAAATCAGGGGAATATGTGTGGGAATGGATACTAAGAGTATGGGAAAATGTTAGAAGGAATGTAACGTTGGATCAGGCTGAATTTATTGATATGGGCACACTAAGCAGAAATTCTGGATTTAACGCTGTAGCTCGAGGGTTTAGAAAGGGATCTAATAGTTTGTTTGGGTGGCTGACTGAAACATGGACCAAAAGAATGCCTAGAGTGTCTGAGGTTGAGATGCCCAATTTACTCTGGCATTGAGTAGAAGAGGGAATTCAAAGGCTTAGATAAATTGTAATGCTGGAATGGATTTATCATTTATGTCCTACCCATCCAACCCAGGAATGTCCAGAAGACACACCTTTAACCAAGAGTGTGAGGAACTAATTTGTAAGACTAACTTCATCTTCCCTGAGGAGATCTGGTTGCTCTCTTTGTAGTCCAGATATTACTGTAAGGAGGGCTGTAATGGAAGTAGAATCCTTAAACATATGGGGATGATCAGATCTCGAGCTGTAAAAGTTAAATATTAGCAGTTTATCACCAAAGACAAGGTGGGTGTGAAAGTCAGACTAAAAGAAGCAATCAAAAGAGCCTGAGTCACAAAGAGCTATGGTGTTGGCTAATAGTTCATGGGGTACTTAGAAGTGAAATACATGGGCCATCTACTTAATTCCTGCTAGATCTGTATAAGGAGAAATTTCTAGGTCGAGTGAACAAAACCCTACCTTGAATTACAGACGCAGAGAATCATAGCCCCTTAATCATTCCCAGACTTGAGACAGTATACAGACCCAGAGCCCATCAAATGAGGAGAAGGCCACGTCCCCCTGGGGAAGGATCCTATTGCACTGCTAAAAATTTGTACTGTTAATCTTCCTCCCACCTTTCCCCAAGGAGACATATGGTCTTTTACCAGAGTAAGTACGTATTGGAGAAAAGGAAATGATCAGACATTTTGGGGGATTATTAGACAATGGCTCAAAAGGGACATTAATTCCAGGAGAACCAAAACATCACTGTGGTTCACCAGTCAGAGCAGGGGTTTATGTTGGTGTAGAAGTTTGATATTATTATGAATTTTTTAAAAGGATATTGATTATGTTTGTAAACTGGTCTGTTCTTTTGTGTGTGAGACCCTTTGATTGTATTAAATTCAAAGGTTTTAAGTTTCCTTAATTAAATCAATTTAAGGCTTTTTATTTGATCACATCAGTAGAGCATGGCTCATGGTTAAGTCCTTGCCTCCTTTGTGGACTGTATAAATGGAAACTCAATCAAAAACACACAGAGAAGAAGATACAGAAGAAGAGAGAGAACTTTGTCAGTTTTTATACTAGAGCCCTGGGGAAAGCTGAGCTATTCACCTGAAAGTTTACAGATGACCTTGTGAAGAGACAAGAGCAGCTGAGCCTGGAAATAAATGAGCCCTATGCCAGCTTACAGCTGAGATCAGTAGAAGTTGCCACCATGGAACCTTAAGAGGTAGAAGGAAGGCTGAACCTTTGCAGAGATCAGCAACCATCTTTGTTGAGAAAGTACCTCTTATGGTACCTTGGGTTGCATTCTTTACAGCCTTGTAACTGTAAGCTTTGACCCCAAATAAATACCTTTATAAAAGCCAACAGATTTCTGTTGCTTTGCATCAGGACCCCTTTGGCTGACTAATAAAGGAGGTCTGGTGATTGGTAGAGTTTTAGCTCAGGTCCATCTCATAGTGGTCCAGTGGGTCCCTGGATCCATTTGGTGGTTATTTCCTCAGTTCCAGAATGCATAATTGAAATAGACTTACTCAGTAACTAGCAGAATCCCCATAAAGGATCCCTGGCTTGTGGAGTGAGGGCTATTATGGTAGGAAAGGCCAAGTGGAAGCCACTAGAACTGCCCCTACTTAGCAAAATAGTAAATCAAAGAAATACCAGATTCCTGTAGGGATTGCAGAGATTAGTTCCACCAACAAAGATCTGAAGGATGCAGGGGTGGTAATTCCCACCACATTCCCATTCAACTTTCCAATTGGCCTGTGCAGAAAATAGATGAATTGTAGAGGGTGGTAGTAGATTACCTTAAACTTAACCAGGTGGTGACTCCAATTGCAGCTGCTTTCCCAGATGTGGTATCAATACTTGAGCAAATCAAAACATCCCCTGGTACCTGGTAAGAAGCTATTAATCTGGCAAATGCTTTTTTCTCAATTGCCATTAGTAAGGAACACTAGAAACAGTTTACGTCATGCCACATGAGATAATTTTATAAAATCTCATAGTATTTATAGATATCTCTTGCTGATTCTGTTTCCCTAGAGAACCCTGACTAATACACATAGTTTTTCTCAAAGGCTGTTAACAAAAGTAGACTTAAAAAGGTAGAGCTTTTATAGGTAATAAGGTCAAGACCTGAGAATTGTTTTTTAAAAGTGATTTGAGCCTGTTATAATATTCATATATAGGCTTATGGAGTTTCTGTGTACATTGTTGAATTTTTCTCCAATCAATAATTTGAGGAAAAATTTCAGGTATGACCTTATGAGGTTCCTTAGTGTAGATGTTCAGGAACTAGGTCCATGGAAACGATGCCATGGATAAGAAAAGAAACAAGAGATAGTCAGAGTCAGGGGACCCTCCATGCAAGGGGAGGAGAGTGCTGCTGCATAAAACTCCGTGGCTTTTATTTAGCTTTAGAACAAAAAAATTACGTGTGCGCACGTGAAAAGGCAATAGATATGTGACAGGTTACATGTTACTAAAGTCAGCTTGTCTTTAGGGTAATGGTTCAGTTCTCCTTACATTCCTGCACATAACAGACCTTGTTAATCATTATCTGACATCTACTAAATACACTCCTTGAAGCACAGGCTGCTTCTCCACCAGGCTCGTACCAGCTCTTATCTTAGTGTCTTGAGACTAGAGACGCCTGTCCTATACATACCAAAGTGGTCTGTTTTCTGTCACGAGTCATGGTCTTTAATTGAACTCCTTCATTTCCCCCTTTTTTATTAATTAATTTTTTAAGTGAAGATCATAGGAACCATTATATAAGATGATACAAGGTGACCTTTTATCACACTTGTCTTCTTACATAGACTTTTGTGACTGTGCCTGTATTAGGTTGTCCTCCTCTGAGAATCTTAGTCATTGGCTACCAGTTAAGCTTTTGAGCTCTTACACAGACGGCAATTTAGTTTATATTTTATACTTCCTCAGGTTCCTTATGTGTATGCTTTTAAGTAGATCATTAGTAGTAAAATCATGGGGTTATTAGTATACTACTTTCTACCACAAATAATGTAAAATTAGTTTTTCATGGCTAAGTTTCTTAACATAAATACATTTATCTGATTCAATTTTTCATTTTTTCTATGAATATATATTATTCTACCCTTGAAAATACAAACAATTAAAATGCATAAAACAATAATTTCTTATCCAATCCAAAATGATATTTGAACTATTTTGTTTTTCCACCAGTGAAACAGATTGACAGTATTTCAATTTTCAGATAATTCATTCCAAAATTCTGCACCAGATTTTTCTTTCAATTCATTTTGAGACATGGTCAATGCTTTCTTTTGCAATTCTAAAGTATCTAAAAATTATTATGCGTATATCCAATCAAATGATTTTTTACTTCTTCCCAAACATGCTCACTATTATTATAAGGCAAAGGAGTAATACAAAATGAATGAAATGTGATTCCAATCACATTTAAGAGCTCTTAATAAGTTTAAATTATAGATTTGATTACCCAAATGTATAATAGTTGTTATACATTTACAATATAAATTTATAAATGTATAATATATAAATGTATAATAGTTGTTTCAATATCATTCATACGATTATTCAGTTCCATATCAATGCAAAACTGGCTATGCCACATCTCACTTGCATTTTTATGCCAGTTCTTAACATATTGTTGTGTCTGGATTTCTTGATGCAGTGCTGCAATCACATCCTTATTCCTAGGGCTGTATATGATGGGATTAAACAGGAGAGTCACAAAGATATAGAAAAGAGATAACATTTTGTCAGTTCCTGAAGAATGATTTGATTTGGGCTTCAAATAGGTGATGGCACCAGGACCAAAGAATAAAACCACAACCATGAGTTGGGAAGAACAGGTGGAGAAATCTTTGAGCTGACTTGTGGTTGATGGCAATTTTAAGATGGTGGAGATGATTTTGATATATGAGCCAAGTATCAATAGGAAAGAAAGCATGACAAATAATGTGGTAACTATATAGACACATATTTCATTAATTTAAGTGTCACCACAGGCCAAATTGATCGTTGCGGAAAAGTCACAGAAGAAGTGGATTGATTTGGTTAGAATCAAAGAAAGGCAGTGAGAAGACCCGATATGTTTGCCCTATCTGAACTGGAATTCCACTGATCCAGGAGCCAACTGGCAGCTGGATACACATCTTTAGGTTCATGACTAGAGGATAGTGCAGAGGGTTACAGATGGGCATGTAGCTGCCATAGGCCATCACAGCCAAGAGTAAACATTCAGTGGCCCCCAGCATAAGGAAGAAGCACATTTATGTGGCACAGCCCAGCAAAGAAATGCTTCTATCCTGAGTCCAAACATTGGCCAGGATTCTGGGAACAGTAACTGACACATAACAGATTTCCAGTGAGGAAAAATTTGCCAGGAAAAAATACATAGGGGTCTGAAGAGCAGACTCTGTCCTTGTAATTATTATGATAAGACTGTTTCCTATCATGACAAATATGTAGATGAGAAAGAAAATTCTAAATAGGAACCCCTGGATGTTTGGAAGGTCAGAAAATCCCAGGACAAGAAATTCCACCACTGAAGAGAAATTGCCTTCTGCTCTTTGGTCTTTATGGAACAGTCGAGAAAACAATAAATTCAAGATATAAAAATCACTTTATGTGCTTGGGTTGAAGTTTTCTAAACTATAAAATAAGTACAACACACTTCCAAAAATCACAAAGTCTCTAAGGATGGGTTCTACAAAACATCTAAATGTGATTTTAAACTGTGGCTAAAAATGTCATTCTTTCACTCAAAATCATCCCTAAAAATATATTCCTTTCCTGAATTATGTTTGCTGAGGGGTAACTATATTTTCTTCCTATTTGTATTGAGCTATGTAATGCTATTATTCAGCTTTGATAATCAGGCTATCAAAATTGGGTTATATTTTTATGTTAATAAAAAAATAAAAAATAAAATAGAAATTATTGCAAATATATTCACAATTTTGATGGGAAGTTTGTTTCCATTTTTATGTTATTTCTCTGTAAATAACTGTATTTATCTTCATTTTAATTTGTTTCCTGAAATATTTTTAAAGCTATCTTAATAACATGTTCAATGACTAAACTAGAATATTGATCATACTGGGTGATCTCTGTGAATTGTTATATTCTAGTATTTCTTGTAGTGATTTTTATTTTAATTGGAAGAAATCATAAATAATTGAAAAACAGAGGAGAGAAAAGACATTTATCAACTTTTTAATATTGGCATTGCATTTGGATGCCAATTCCTGGTATCAATTGCCAAGTGTTTAATCATGATTAGAGTGAAAGGAGGAGAAAATTAAAAAGTTTTATGGTTCAAGCAGAATCTTGAATCAAATCCAGGCTGTCCTTTCAAATCTTCTTTTATATATTTTGCTTGGCATGTTTTCCCTCTTTTACAAAAGTGCTCTATGAGTTGTACATAAGTCCCCATTTCTAATTCAGGATTTTCCAGATGATCCAAGTCTTTCCTGAGCTCTTCTGTCTTCCAAAAGCACTTTTAATATTTTTTATTGTGTGCTGTAAACATAGGAACAGTTTATTTTCAAATTTTGCTCTCTCTCTCACTCCCTCTCTTTCACTCTTTCCCTCCCTCTCTCTTTCTCAATAATTAGCTCCTGAGGTGCATCTTACAACTCTTTCTGTAATTTTGATACCAACAACCTACAGTGCATCTCCATGAGTGCTTGAATATTTGAAATTTGTTCAAATTGGTAGTCTCCATTATATGATACTTAAGATACTGAAAGAGGACATCCCCACATATTCCAGTGTCTGATATGGTATTTAAGCTCTAAAGTAGGTTGTATCCTTTTGAACATAGGTTCACATAGAGGATGACAGAAAGCAACGATTTGAAATCTAGGCAAGAACTTGCAAACTCTTAAGGACTGGCAAAACTTGGAACTTTATGATCACCTGCAATAACTTCAACACTCTATTAGAAGTATTTACAGAAATTATCTTTTTTAATCCTCACAGTGGTGATGTGAGGCAATTCTTTCACCATAATGAAACTTGTTGTCAAATAAGTTCTATTAATCAACCAAGATCACATAACAAGTAAATGATTCAATGTATTAATGTTACTTTGCTATAACAAGCAACACCAAGGGATCAGACAATCAAATGTTTGTACTGTTTCTTATGTGACTATCTAATGAATACCAGGTACTCAATAAATGTTGCGTTAATGAAGGCCTAACAATTCTTATTATTTGCTAGGGTTTACTACATGTTTTTACAATGCTTAGTGTGAGGATATGGTATCATTATTATTGGGTTATATATTTACCTTTATGTCTCAATGACATAAAGGTGACTCTTTTTTTACACCACTGCTTTAATAGGTGAGTTTTTTTTGGGGGAAAAAAGAACAAAGTAAAATTTTAAAATAATTGGACACCAGTTAGAAACTAATAATCTAAAACTGACAGGTAATAATTTTCTATGGAATTTGTGCCAAACTCTGAATAAAAATTAGTAATAATCACTTTTAAAAATTTCCCACAGAATGGGTGTAGCTCAGTGGTTGAGTACCTGCTTTGCATGTATTAAGTCCCAGGTTCAATCCCCAGTACCTAAAAAAAAAACAAAACAAAAATTCCATACACAGTGTGAATATCAATGAGATAGTGTGTGATAAACCCTTCAGAAAAGTAGAAATAGAATCATTAAATGTTTCCTATACAATTTCTAATTTCCATCTTTAATATTACTGAAAAACAAAACCTTTTGGAAACATTATAATCTACAGTTTTTACTCTCTTGCTTTGGAAATTATTCAGTTTCTTCCAATTAGCTAAACATGAACAATTTATTATAATATTTATTATATTAAAATATATTATTTATTGATCAGACATTGTGCTTAGTTCATAAATTATTCCTCAACTTTTAATTACTCAGAAAATTTGAAAGAAACTGGGTTAAAGAAAATCAGTGTACACTTCGATTACAAATTTTATTCTAATTGCACTATATATTTCATACCGATTGACAGTTTGTATTGAATCATTTCATATTTAATTACTAAGA
>JAKSZT010050675.1:1616150-1626787 GCA_026826555.1 Tolypeutes matacus | reverse complement strand
TCTCTTATATATTTCTTGTCAATATACCTGAGGTGACATTTTTAATGTATATTAAAGCTATTGCATCTGTTATTAAAGACCTCCCCACAAGACAATTTTAGGCCAGAAGACCCTAATATCCAGTGATGCCAGAGATTTAAAGAAGAAATATACCATTCTCACCTCACTTTTCTAGAGAGAGAGATACAACCACACAAAGAGGATAATGATCCCAACAAAACTTCCATATCAAAAAGGCTAATAAACTATATTTAAAAGTGCTTAATAATTGGAAATTAACTTCATTAGTTACCAGGGAAATAAAAAAAAATAAACTTCAGAGGACACGAATATATACATCTATATGCTTACCAGATAACTTAAATAAAAAAAAGTCAATGTAAATTATTGATTAGAATGTACAGTAACTGGATGTCACACATATTGTTGTTGGAAATTTTAATCAGTAGGTGGTAGAGGTGAACATGTTCAAATACAATGACCCAGCAATTTCTTTGTTAGTTGTATCCAATAGAAAAGCCTAAAAATGTTCATCCAAAAGCAATAAAGAGAAAAAAAAACCTGAAAACAATACAAATACCCATTTATGGAAAACTGAATAAATAAATTGTGGAATATTCATATAATGAATTTTATAAAGTAATGAAACTGAAAAATCTATAAATTTGCAGCATTGATAAATTACACAAATATTTTGTGAGTGAAATAGGTCATATACAGAATGAGTATTTACCTGACTTCAATTATATAAGTGTCAAAGCATAAAAAAACTAAGCCATGTGTTTGAAAAACAATTTAGCAGTTACCATTGAGGAATCAGTTGCTAGATATAAGCAATAGCACTTTTCGGGGTTTTAGGATTCTGGTTGGAATATTTCTGGATCTTAGAGCTGGTTACATGGTGTGTTTACTTTCAGATATTTCATTAATCTATACTTTTGTTCTTTTTCTTTTTTTTTTTTTTAAAGATTTTATTTATTTATTCATTTATCCCCCCCTTGCTGCTTGTGCTCGCTGGGTCAGCTAACCACGCCATGCGGGCGGGCTTGCCTTCACCAGGAGGCCCCCCCATATGGTAAACGGGAGCCCTACTGATTGAGCCACAGCCGCTTCCCTATACTTTTGTTCTTTGTGCACTTTTCTACACCTATGTTACAAGTCAATAAAAATTTTTTGCATGAAATAAATACAAATGGATATATAAAACATATTCTAGATCCCCCAGACAAACACTTAAAGCCATATTCATTTACTCCTGATTGCTATTACAATGGCACAAATACTGTTATTACCTATGGCAGAAGAAGAGAAGATCAGATACAATCTTGAGAAGTGCATAAGTCATTGATAGTCAATGAATTGCAGATAGTACTTTTCTTTGCTGAACTATGATTTCACAATATTTCAGAAAGATCAAATTAGAGGTAGTATAGGAGTACCAAACTCAAAAGGGCTTTTTGTTGTAAGCTTCATTATCATATTCAAAACTGGCAACTTTTTCAGGCATATAAACCCTAAATAAAACTCTTAATTATAATTAAATTTAGTTAATTAGTAGTGTATTTCTGGTTGTGAATTTTTTCTATTCACCTAAATAAGTAAGAGTTTCAAGCATGAGGTATTTGCACCGATTTTAATATTTGTACATAATTAGCAATATTAAAATGTATGTAATTTATGGTAACACCAGGATTCTTGAGGACATTTTTGTGGATTCCTAGTCTATATATTAAGTAAAGGTGTCCTTAAGCTGTTTGTACCACTATTTCATGAGTGCAAACATAGAATATTTTAAAATTAAACTAAAGTCTTTATTCTAAGGTTTGATCTCTTCCAGGACTGGGGGTAATGGGAAGGAAAGAAGAGACTTTTTTAGGCAAAGAAATGAGAGAAGGAAGTAAATTAGTACAAGTGCAATAAAATAGAGAAGAGAATGAAGCCTGAAACTCAGTCCCTTCATGGCATAAACATAAACAGTAAAAACAGAGAAAGAGCAGAGTGCAAGGTTCTGATCCTATGTCTCTACACTAATAGCTGGGCTGTCCAGGCCAAGGTGTGGTTGGGCTTTGGAGTGGGGCAAATTCTTGCATTTAAAATTGTCCCTAGTCCAGTGGTTTCTTGCTTAAGTGTCAGCAGGAAGGTCCTGTGGAGGGCATCCTTGCCCAGGCAAGTGATATTGGCCAGTGCACTTCAGATCCGATGCTAGGCCAGTCTGTCTTGGTCTTTATGCAGAGTTAAGGTGAAAGCAGGTTTTGGAACATGATGTTCACCCAGAAAGATGCATTTTTTTTTTTTTTTTTGCTTGGAGGCAGCCAAAATTATTAGAGTGCTTGTCTTAGTTTGCCAAAGTGCTGCCAATGGAAAGTACTAGAAAAGGGTTTACTTTTATAAAGAGAATTTTATTTAGGGTAAAAGCTTACAGTCAAGAAACCATGAAATGTCCAAATCATAGCATCACCAGAGATGCTTCATCACTAAAGTCCACTACTGGTGATCCTGGTCTCCTGCCATGTGGCAAACATGGAGGCTGATCTCTGCTGAGGTCCCTGCCTCCCTCTTCAGAATCTACTGTCTTCCAGAGACCAGTTGTGGGCAACCAGGCACAGGGCTTGACTCTTTCTGGGGCTCCTCTCAGTTTCTGCTGCTCTGCTTTCTTCCCGAGTTCAGCTGTAAGCTATCTGACATATGGCTCCTCTCTGCATTGTCCTAGCCTCTTGGGAGTTTCATGCTTAAGCTTTGGCTGCTAGCAATCCTTGAGTCACATGGCAGCATAAAAAACGGCAGCTTTGTTTCTACTGAGAGTGTCTCCTCTTATGTCAGATCCAGCAAGAGGGCAAGAAGGAAGCTGGCTCATGCTTCACCGAAGTAGTCCAAAAAAGGCCAAAGTGATCTTATCAAATAATCTAATCAAAGGACCCTTAACTGAATTTAATGCAATTAAAGAGCCCCAGACACACAGGAATGGATTCTTTTAAGAACATAGTCTTTTCCTGGAATTCACAAAATTCAAACTGTCTCAGGTTCTTTACTGGAAGTTCTTACTCCTAGACACTTCTTCCTTGTTTTCTTCTGTCATACTAATAGGCATGTATGAAATTTATAGAGTTAGATTTAAATATATAATTGTCCCCTGGTTAGGAAAATAGTTTCTCGAGTGTGTCTTTCCTTCACTGTTTACAAGGAAATACAAATTATTCTTTGCCTGTGAATGGAAGAATGTATTGCAGAAATTATAAAATATGATTGGCTGCCAAAGGACATGACATCCTTTGTGGCATGATAGGAATATTCAATCTCTTGATTGTAGTGTAGATTACATGGGTGCATACAGCTTTTAAAATTCATCTAGCTTTATGTTTAAAAATGGTGCATTTTATTCTATGTAACTTAAATATTAGGAAGTCAGTTTAAAAATAAACATGAGTTAAAAATTATTTCCTTTCTCTTTCTCTCTTCTTTCCATTTTTTATTGACTAATTAACTGCAAAATGTTAAAGAAATTGGGGAGGGCCCAAGATGGTGACAGAGTAGAGAGTGTACACTTTGGATAGATTGTGCAAGGCGTGGGACTGGATAACAGAGAAATTCCTGTGGTGGATGATGACTATGTTTAACAGTACAAATACAAGAACATTCTGTCATGATCTGTAACAAATGTACAATACTAATACATGGTGTTAGTAATAGGGTAGTTTATGGAAAAAATACAACAAATGTAAGCTATAGACTATAGGTAGCAGCAATATTTTGATGATGTCTTTTATTCATTTTTAACAAATGTGCCATAACAATGCAAGGTGCTTGTGATGAGGTGAGATATGGGGGTCCTGTATGTTATACTGATTGATTTGTATGCTCACACATTTTCTAATGGAAAATAAATAGTAATTGTAATTATAATAATTTTTAAACATTATGCTATGTGAAAGAAACTAGACACAAAGTACTACGCAGTGTAAGAATCAATTTATATAAAAAGTAAATATAAGTGAATCTGTAGAGACAGAAATAGATTAATGGTTATGTAGGGCTTGGAATGGATAGAGAGACAGAGAGGTGACTGTTAAGCAGTAAAGGGTACTTCTTTTTGGAATAATTAATGTTCAAAAATTGATTGTGCTGATTAATTCACTACTCTCTGATTATACTAAAGCCACTGATTGTACACTGTGGATGGACTGCATGGTATGTGAATATATCTCAATAAAACTGCATTAAAATGTTAAAGAAAGTATATAAAGTTTTATTAGCAGTTTTCAGTACTACTATATACATTTTACATTTTCACAAGCAAGAACCTATTTTACTCCTACTTTTCTCTCTTACATTGTTGTTGCTATGCACTTTAAATTCAATTTTTTCTTTTTCATTATTAAAGCTGTTTGGAGCTGTCAATCCTAGCCTCTGATCACCACAAGAAAGCACATCTGATGTGCTTTCAGGCACTCGCAGAAGAACTTATTGTTTTAAAAGAGCTCTGCAGCTTTATTATGAGTAAATGGACAATTTGAATGAATATCTTTCAAAAATTGAAAGTACATGTTGGAAACTCTGTGATAACTCTATTGCCGATACTAGGTATGGGCATCCTCTAATGTTTTGCACCTATTAAATTATTTAACCTTTATAGAAACCCTAAAATTTAGATAGTTTTATAATTTGTTTTAAAGGTGAATAAAATAAAACACAGAGATACCAAGGGATGTGTGAAAGGTCGCATCCCTGATGGGTTTGAATCTAGGCAGAGTGCCTTCAGACTCTAGGCATTGATCACTGTGTTCTTACACCTCTCAAAGGAAAGGTTTTGAAAGTTTGCATGTCAAAGAACAAGTTTGGAAATTGACTTTCTCCAGTTAAAGTTAAAGCTCATTGCTTACATAATTTTGAATTCCACACTGACCAGTCCGTATTTTAAGAATTTGTACTCCTTTCCCTGCAGATCGTTTCTACTCTTACAGTATCTCCCACATGGTGCTTTACATAAGTAATGATCCTACCTATATTTATTATAAACTTCATATTAGGATTAGAAGAGGTGAGAATTTTCCACATTCTTCATAATAACTACAGTTTATTTTTATTCGCTATTTGAATCAAAAGACAATTGTGGAAGTATGTATGAAGACAGAGCAAATACGATAATTTCTTTATTTTGAAAAAAAAAACAGAATTAATTACAATGGGAAAATGATGAATTGGATTGTAGAAAAAGAAAAACATTAACAGAAGAAGAGAAATCAACACACATGGAGAAAAAGCAAAATCATATTAGTGGTGGAAGCAGAGCTGGAGACTTTTCAAGTGTTTATTTTAAAGACAAAACTTTTTTCATTTAATCAGCATAATAGACCTGTTATGTCTAAAGAGGTTTGCCCCAGATCACAGTTAGTACATAATGGAGCTCAGATCTAATTCAGATCATCCGACTTTAGTAGCGGAACTCTTAACTAAGAGATATAATAATTTTTATGCTGAATTAATACCCATTCTAAATGAAATAAAAGATTCAAAAAGATGTGCTCATAAAAGATAAATGATTCTAAAAAGGACAAATTTTCAGAAAACCAGTGCATAAAATTATACAATTTTGTGGGTAATAAATTTCTTAATAAAAATAATGATAATATAATTTTATTATTAATAACCTAGTGAGATGAGATAACTTCAAAAGAAGGCCTGTTATTTATATGCATAATAGACTTTTTGCAAAATCATCAACACTGAAACATTGGCCTTACTTGTGCTTGTGCATTAAAGAAGATACATAATTCAGTATGCACTTTTGCATTATACTTACTGAAAATCTCTTGAAGGATATTCAAGAAACAAAGTAGTTTTGTCTGGTGATTAGGATTATTGATTCAATGAACTGGGAGAGAGATTTTTATATTTCTTTTCACATTCTTATGTTTATCTTGAATATTTTATCATAATGATATATTATAATATAATAAAACATAGTAAAATGGTATGGCAATATTGAAAATAATTTTCAACATATCTATTACAATGAATATCTTAGCAGTCAGGGAAACAATATTGCACTTTGAATATTATGGTAAAGTTATTTATAGAACTGTTAATTAGAGAGTGAAAATTGGGATAACATAAAATGAACAAATGGTCAAATAAATGTTTTTATAAAACATATGCATTACCACACAATTAAATTTATAATTAAATATGGAAATTATAACATTATAGGAAGAAAGCTTTTAATAATTCTAATTGAAAATAGTATCTTATTATTTCCATTATATAAACTATATAGAGATATATACAAAACTATACACGAACACAAATCTGACAGAAAAATAAAAAAATGGGGTGTTGGAATTATGAGATTTTTCAAATCATGTTTCAAAATTAAATATTTTGAGGAACTCAGGATATAAAGGGACATAAGTGTACAGCATAATTTAGGTAATTGGAATATTAGAAATTGTATACCAGTGAGAATTCAAAAGTAGTGAAACTCAATAATCTATCTTTAATATGATTAATGGGATAAATTGAAGAATAAGTTAAAGAATAATTTCACTCCATTTTGAAAACTTCAAAGTTCTATACATATATTTGTTTTTTCATGGCCATCACTAAAGCTGTGATATTCCGGCAAAGGAAAAGGTAGACAAAATTGATCCTTTGTAAAGCACATTCCACCCAACAATTCAAGTGGTCAGGTAGAAAAAGACGCAAGAATCAGAGAACTAAATTGAGCATGTTTTCTTCAAAAGGAATTCTTTATCAATATTAACGTTTTGTTTTACTAGAATAGTGGTTTTAAAATTTCAAAGCATGTAGATAAATATGTAATGCATGAAATATATATTTGTGTGTGTGTAGGTATGGGTAAAAATCATCTCTTTTTTTAATTCTTACAAAGACTCCCAATAAAGTAGGGAGTGTATCTTCAATTACTTTTTCAAAGCAATTTAATCAGTTGCCCAAGGGATAAACAAGCTCTGCATTTATTAATTTTGGTAGGAAAAATTTCTGAAAGACATTATCTTTTGTTCCAAAATGCATATTTGTTGGTCCAATGCAGTGAGTTTCTGAATCAACAAATCAATCTTGGAGAAGTATGGGCATTTGTAATTCATAAGGATTCATATGGGATTCTGATATGCACCAAAATCAGTTAAAGGTAACAGAGCCTGGAGCGGAACAAAGGAATTCAGAGTTTAGGCAGCTGATCTTCCTAAGTTCTCACTTCTTTTCTTCTCTCTGAAGATTAAACTTTTTAAAACTGAATTCTACTGATAGTTACCAATGTGGCAATGAAAAAGAGTATGGATGAATTCATTCTGCTTGGGATGACATAGAGTTCTGGGAAACAGAAAGCAACATTTTCAGTTTCTTGATTTTTTACCTTGTGATACTATTAGGGAAATTTCTCATTTTGGTGATAGTTAAGACAAACTGGATCATTGGGTATCTCATGTGTTTTCTTCTATTCGACCTGTCTTTGATGATGTCTCTTCTCTACAACTATGGTCCCCAGACTGATTATGGAGGCCCTTGCAAGAAGAACGACATTTCTAACAATGAGAACTTGACTCAGGTCTTTGCAGTCCATTATTTGGTAGCATGGAGATCTCTGTGCTCATTTCATTATAAGATCATTGTGTGGGCATTAGGAAGATACTGTGGTGATGACCATCTGAACTGGTGTGTCTGGATTATGTTCATGACCGGGCTCATATAGGATCTTGTATCCATTCTTTAGTATAACTTATCCTACCTTTGAGATTACCCTTCTGTGGCCCTACTATTTCTCTGACTTGCAGCATTTGTTGAAACTTGCCTATCTAGACACCTATGTTAAAAACTTGCTAGTTGTGTCCAATAGTGGGGCCAAATGCTCAGTGTGTTTCTTATTCTTGGATTATCTCTTATGTAGTTATTTTATATTCTTGGAGAAACTGCAGTGCAAAAGAAAGGCAAAAATTCTCTCCACCAGCACCTCCCACTTTGGTGTGTTGTCATCTGCTTAGTTCCATGTATACTCATATACAAACACCACTATCCAGGTTTTCAATTTGAATCTGATAGAGTTTCTGAATTTTTCACTGGATACCCCATCTAAATTTAAATGGAAGAGTTTAAAATAGAGCTCTAATTTATCGGAGAATAAATGTGAGAAAGAAGTGAATCCACACCTGAAATACTACAAATCTCAAATGTAATCTATTCCCATTTCTATGGCCAGTGATTAAATGTCTACAGTTAACTGCATTGAATAAAACCCTGTCATTGCTTTGCCAGAACCTGGAGTCCAGTTTGGTAGTCTACTCATTCTGTTTACACTGAATATTTATATTTCATGAGTATCTGGCCAATTCATTTCTGAGCTTTAAGAAGCCTCTAGGAATCATTGACTCAACTTCTTCCCTTTGGGAAATTCAATAATCTCCTTCAGAACTACCCTCTTCAACAGTTTCCCAAACAAAAGTGGGAAACTTGTTCATTCCCCTAGAGCTGGGAGTTAGTTTAAGGTTCTTTAACTGGAAGATTTCATGTGGAGATCCATCCATTGCCTGTCTTATTTCCTGCATCAAGAAAGCTTGTGACATTAATGTATTATCTTATTAAAAGAAAAGAGCTTTAGACTTGTAATTAATAGTTCGGATAGTAAGCTCAGTTTTATTACTAATTAGCTATGTAAACCTGAGTGAGGTATTTTCCTTCTCTTGAGCTCAATTCCTCATGTTTAAGAAGTATTAATAAAAATATTTAAATATTCCTTCTGTACTTTTTCTGAGCCAGGGAATATTTCTTTTCATGTTATTTCATATGTTATTTAGTATTTCTCTAAAAAAGAGAAACTTTTTTTAAGCTAAGCCTTCTTATTTCCATTTCATTGTTGGGGAAGCTTAAGCTCAGAGATTATAAGTGACTTACAAAAATCCTCCCTCACAATTCTTCCAGTACATATTTAAGAAAAAAGTTCATGTTTTGGGGCATAATTAAAAAAAAAAAAACTTTTCTGAGACACATGGGACTACTGTTTCCACTAGGCCATTCCTTAAAAATGCAAGCTATTCCTGCCATTCTCCCATCCCTATTTTGTCTCCCACCCCATCCAGACTTTTCATTTTATTCTCATTGAAGGTACATAGCAGATATGATGTGCAAAGGACTTAATTCTTAGATTTGAGTAGTGGGTAATAATATGGTCTCCCAGGTAAGAGACACATTTTTGTAAGGTAATCTGTCCCATCTTGAATAACTTGCAACTGCATTTAAAAGCAAAAATTAAACATTTTTCTACTCTCAAGCATATTATTGAAAATTAAAGGAAAATACAAATGAAAAGTATACAATAATTTTTAAAACTTTTACATCTCTTACTTTTATACTGGATTAAAAATACAAATGGGAACAGAATAGTGAGACGTTAATATTAAGTATTTTAAAATAAATTATTGTTATTACTAGTTACTTTATACAATCAACAAATTGAAAATTCAAGAGATGAAGAGACTTAAGTTCATGCAGCACTTAAGTTGTGAGGCCAGGACTCCCATATGTTTCACCTATGTGCACCTTTAACTGACTTCAAAGACTTCCTGTCTCTAGATGAGATGTGTTTAAGCAAATCATACGGAAAAGGGAATGGTGTTTCCTCACCTGCAATTCAAAAAGTGTTGCAGTTTAATTAATTGGCCCCTTGGTTTGCTTTTGCCCTTGGACTGTCTGAGCTGGGCAGCTCATTGGACAATCCTTTGGGACTGTGTAGGGAGTAAAGATTTCCTTAGAGCTGCTGATGTTGTAAGATTGCAATAGGCATTGAAAACTTTTGTGGGAGTTACTATAAATATCCAATGTGGATTGGATACATTTGACTAGTGCTTTTATAAAGGAGGAACCATGAAGAGAGCTGACCACAGAGACATTTGCCTCTAAGAGCAAGGGAAGAGTTTCTTCCATAATGATGTTTTCAAGAAACGTATTGAGAAACTTCTCTCATTTTTCATATGCCCCACGCAGTGCTGTAGATCCTGTTGTTGTTTTTTACCCCAGAGCTTCTAGGAGTAACCATGTCAAGTGTGGGCACAGACAGTCCCCTCTCTCAATGAATTCCCTACCCCCCATAACTTCCTGTGATAGAAAGCCTTGCTAAATCACAATAAAGTATAGTTTTCATGTTTTATCAAGACTTCATATGATTCACCTCCAAGTAAATTATGATGAAGCTATGAATAATGTACTTTACTAGAAATCATCTATTTGCTCATAGAAAGTAAGTTCTTTAATCTCTGTGAAATATTTTCTCCCCATTGCCTCCTCAAGACTGGTCAGATGGAGTCTATATTCAGTTTGTCCCATTCAAAATGATGGAGCACCAAAGAGTACTTGAAAATGAAGAGTTATGGTGGTCCAGGGTTCATAAGCCTTCCCTGGCTTCATTGCAACTCTAAGGTACTTCTCAAAAGCCTCTCTTTTCCTGTAAGGGGAGAGTAACTACACCATGTTTTTGAGGCCAGTCTAGAGAAATTTCTGTTCTTGGGGTCTCCTCATTTGAAGAGTTTAAGTTTAATGGTGCTGTTTCTGAGTTGATGATATCAGAAAGGGCTGCAGTTCACACTGGTCTTGGTTATTTAAAACACTGGCAACACTTGCTCAAGATGCAC
>JAKSZT010050675.1:1605385-1616050 GCA_026826555.1 Tolypeutes matacus | reverse complement strand
GTGCATCTTGAGCAAGTGTTGCCAGTGTTTTAAATAACCAAGACCAGTGTGAACTGCAGCCCTTTCTGATATCATCAACTCAGAAACAGCACCATTAAACTTAAACTCTTCAAATGAGGAGACCCCAAGAACAGAAATTTCTCTAGACTGGCCTCAAAAACATGGTGTAGTTACTCTCCCCTTACAGGAAAAGAGAGGCTTTTGAGAAGTACCTTAGAGTTGCAATGAAGCCAGGGAAGGCTTATGAACCCTGGACCACCATAACTCTTCATTTTCAAGTACTCTTTGGTGCTCCATCATTTTGAATGGGACAAACTGAATATAGACTCCATCTGACCAGTCTTGAGGAGGCAATGGGGAGAAAATATTTCACAGAGATTAAAGAACTTACTTTCTATGAGCAAATAGATGATTTCTAGTAAAGTACATTATTCATAGCTTCATCATAATTTACTTGGAGGTGAATCATATGAAGTCTTGATAAAACATGAAAACTATACTTTATTGTGATTTAGCAAGGCTTTCTATCACAGGAAGTTATGGGGGGTAGGGAATTCATTGAGAGAGGGGACTGTCTGTGCCCACACTTGACATGGTTACTCCTAGAAGCTCTGGGGTAAAAAACAACAACAGGGTCTAAAGCACTGCATGGGGCATATGAAAAATGAGAGAAGTTTCTCAATACGTTTCTTGAAAACATCATTATGGAAGAAACTCTTTCCTTGCTCTTAGAGGCAAATGTCTCTGTGGTCAGCTCTCTTCATGGTTCCTCCTTTATAAAAGCACTAGTCAAATGTATCCAATCCACATTGGATATTTATAGTAACTCCCACAAAAGTTTTCAATGCCTAATGCAATCTTACAACATCAGCAGCTCTAAGGAAATCTTTACTCCCTACACAGTCCCAAAGGATTGTCCAATGAGCTGCCCAGCTCAGACAGTCCAAGGGCAAAAGCAAACCAAGGGGCCAATTAATTAAACTGCAACACTTTTTGAATTGCAGGTGAGGAAACACCATTCCCTTTTCCGTATGATTTGCTTAAACACATCTCATCTAGAGACAGGAAGTCTTTGAAGTCAGTTAAAGGTGCACATAGGTGAAACATATGGGAGTCCTGGCCTCACAACTTAAGTGCTGCATGAACTTAAGTCTCTTCATCTCTTGAATTTTCAATTTGTTGATTGTATAAAGTAACTAGTAATAACAATAATTTATTTTAAAATACTTAATATTAACGTCTCACTATTCTGTTCCCATTTGTATTTTTAATCCAGTATAAAAGTAAGAGATGTAAAAGTTTTAAAAATTATTGTATACTTTTCATTTGTATTTTCCTTTAATTTTCAATAATATGCTTGAGAGTAGAAAAATGTTTAATTTTTGCTTTTAAATGCAGTTGCAAGTTATTCAAGATGGGACAGATTACCTTACAAAAATGTGTCTCTTACCTGGGAGACCATATTATTACCCACTACTCAAATCTAAGAATTAAGTCCTTTGCACATCATATCTGCTATGTACCTTCAATGAGAATAAAATGAAAAGTCTGGATGGGGTGGGAGACAAAATAGGGATGGGAGAATGGCAGGAATAGCTTGCCCATGTTTTGCATTTTTCATGAATGGCCTAGTGGAAACAGTAGTCCCATGTGTCTCAGAAAAGTTTTTTTTTTTTTAATTATGCCCCAAAACATGAACTTTTTTCTTAAATATGTACTGGAAGAATTGTGAGGGAGGATTTTTGTAAGTCACTTATAATCTCTGAGCTTAAGCTTCCCCAACAATGAAATGGAAATAAGAAGGCTTAGCTTAAAAAAAGTTTCTCTTTTTTAGAGAAATACTAAATAACATATGAAATAACATGAAAAGAAATATTCTCTGGCTCAGAAAAAGTACAGAAGGAATATTTAAATATTTTTATTAATACTTCTTAAACATGAGGAATTGAGCTCAAGAGAAGGAAAATACCTCACTCAGGTTTACATAGCTAATTAGTAATAAAACTGAGCTTACTATCCGAACTATTAATTACAAGTCTAAAGCTCTTTTCTTTTAATAAGATAATACATTAATGTCATAAGCTTCCTTGATGCAGGAAATAAGACAGGCAATGGATGGATCTCCACATGAAATCTTCCAGTTAAAGAACCTTAAACTAACTCCCAGCTCTAGGGGAATGAACAAGTTTCCCACTTTTGTTTGGGAAACTTTTGAAGAAGGTAGTTCTGAAGGAGATCATTGAATTTCCCAAAGGGAAAAAGTTGAGTCAATGATTCCTAGAGGCTTCTTAAAGCTCAGAAATGAATTGGCCAGATACTCATGAAATATAAATATTCAGTGTAAACAGAATGAGTAGACTACCAAACTGGACTCCAGGTTCTGGCAAAGCAATGACAGGGTTTTATTCAATGCAGTTAACTGTAGACATTTAATCACTGGGGCCATAGAAATGGGAATAGATTACACTTGAGATTTGTAGTATTTCAGGTGTGGATTCACTTCTTTCTCACATTTATTCTCCGATAAATTAGAGCTCTATTTTAAACTCTTCCATTTAAATTTAGATGGGGTATCCAGTGAAAAATTCAGAAACTCTATCAGATTCAAATTGAAAACCTGGATAGTGGTGTTTGTATATGAGTATACATGGAACTAAGCAGATGACAACACACCAAAGTGGGAGGTGCTGGTGGAGAGAATTTTTGCCTTTCTTTTGCACTGCAGTTTCTCCAAGAATATAAAATAACTACATAAGAGATAATCCAAGAATAAGAAACACACTGAGCATTTGGCCCCACTATTGGACACAACTAGCAAGTTTTTAACATAGGTGTCTAGATAGGCAAGTTTCAACAAATGCTGCAAGTCAGAGAAATAGTAGGGCCACAGAAGGGTAATCTCAAAGGTAGGATAAGTTATACTAAAGAATGGATACAAGATCCTATATGAGCCCGGTCATGAACATAATCCAGACACACCAGTTCAGATGGTCATTACCATAGTATCTTCCTAATGCCCACACAATGATCTTATAATGAAATGAGCACAGAGATCTCCATGCTACCAAATAATGGACTGCAAAGACCTGAGTCAAGTTCTCATTGTTAGAAATGTTGTTCTTCTAGCAAGGGCCTCCATAATCAGTCTGGGGACCATAGTTGTAGAGAAGAGACATCATCAAAGACAGGTAGAATAGAAGGAAGCACATGAGATACCCAATGATCCAGTTTGTCTTAACTATCACCAAAATGAGAAATTTCCCTAATAGTATCACAAGGTAAAAAATCAAGTAACTGCAAATGTTGCTTTCTGTTTCCCAGAACTCTATGTCATCCCAAGCAGAATGAATTCATCCACACTTTTTTTCATTGCCACATTGGTAGCTATCAGTAGAATTCAGTTTTAAAAAGTTTAATCTTCAGAGATAAGAAAAGAAGTGAGAACTTAGGAAGATCAGCTGCCTAAACTCTGAATTCCTTTGTTCTGCTCCAGGCTCTGTTACCTTTAACTGATTTTGGTGCATATCAGAATCCCATATGAATCCTTATTAATTACAAATGCCCATACTTCTCCAAGATTGATTTGTTGATTCAGAAACTCACTGCATTGGACCAACAAATATGCATTTTGGAACAAAAGATAATGTCTTTCAGAAATTTTTCCTACCAAAATTAATAAATGCAGAGCTTGTTTTTCCCTTGGGCAACTGATTAAATTGCTTTGAAAAAGTAATTGAAGATACACTCCCTACTTTATTGGGAGTCTTTGTAAGAATTAAAAAAAGAGATGATTTGTACCCATACCTACACACACACAAATATATATTTTATGCATTACATATTTATCTACATGCTTTGAAATTTTAAAACCACTATTCTAGTAAAACAAAACGTTAATATTGATAAAGAATTCCTTTTGAAGAAAACATGCTCAATTTAGTTCTCTGATTCTTGCGTCTTTTTCTACCTGACCACTTGAATTGTTGGGTGGAATGTGCTTTACAAAGGATCAATTTTGTCTACCTTTTCCTTTGCCGGAATATCACAGCTTTAGTGATGGCCATGAAAAAACAAATATATGTATAGAACTTTGAAGTTTTCAAAATGGAGTGAAATTATTCTTTAACTTATTCTTCAATTTATCCCATTAATCATATTAAAGATAGATTATTGAGTTTCACTACTTTTGAATTCTCACTGGTATACAATTTCTAATATTCCAATTACCTAAATTATGCTGTACACTTATGTCCCTTTATATCCTGAGTTCCTCAAAATATTTAATTTTGAAACATGATTTGAAAAATCTCATAATTCCAACACCCCATTTTTTTATTTTTCTGTCAGATTTGTGTTCGTGTATAGTTTTGTATATATCTCTATATAGTTTATATAATGGAAATAATAAGATACTATTTTCAGTTAGAATTATTAAAAGCTTTCTTCCTATAATGTTATAATTTCCATATTTAATTATAAATTTAATGGTGTGGTAATGCATATATTTTATAAAAACATTTATTTGACCATTTGTTCATTTTATGTTATCCCAATTTTCACTCTCATAATTAACAGTTCTATAAATAACTTTACCATAATATTCAAAGTGCAATATTGTTTCCCTGACTGCTAAGATATTCATTGTAATAGGTATGTTGTCAAATTATTTTCAATATTGCCATACCATTTTACTATGTTTTATTATATTATAATATATCATTATGATAAAATATTCAAGATAAACATAAGAATGTGAAAAGAAATATAAAAATCTCTCTCCCAGTTCATTGAATCAATAATCCTAATCACCAGACAAAACTACTTTGTTTCTTGAATATCCTTCAAGAGATTTTCAGTAAGTATAATGCAAAAGTGCATACTGAATTATGTATCTTCTTTAATGCACAAGCACAAGTAAGGCCAATGTTTCAGTGTTGATGATTTTGCAAAAAGTCTATTATGCATATAAATAACAGGCCTTCTTTTGAAGTTATCTCATCTCACTAGGTTATTAATAATAAAATTATATTATCATTATTTTTATTAAGAAATTTATTACCCACAAAATTGTATAATTTTATGCACTGGTTTTCTGAAAATTTGTCCTTTTTAGAATCATTTATCTTTTGTGAGCACATCTTTTTGGATCTTTTTATTTTATTTAGAATGGGTATTAATTCAGCCGAAAAATTATTATATCTCTTAGTTAAGAGTTCCGCTACTAAAGTCAGATGGTCTGAATTAGATCTGAGCTCCATTATGTACTAACTGTGATCTGGGGCAAACCTCTTTAGACATAACAGGTCTATTATGCTGATTAAATGAAAAAAGTTTTGTCTTTAAAATAAACACTTGAAAAGTCTCCAGCTCTGCTTCCACCACTAATATGATTTTGCTTTTTCTCCATGTGTGTTGATTTCTCTTCTTCTGTTAATGTTTTTCTTTTTCTACAATCCAATTCATCATTTTCCCATTGTAATTAATTCTGTTTTTTTTTTCAAAATAAAGAAATTATCGTATTTGCTCTGTCTTCATACATACTTCCACAATTGTCTTTTGATTCAAATAGCGAATAAAAATAAACTGTAGTTATTATGAAGAATGTGGAAAATTCTCACCTCTTCTAATCCTAATATGAAGTTTATAATAAATATAGGTAGGATCATTACTTATGTAAAGCACCATGTGGGAGATACTGTAAGAGTAGAAACGATCTGCAGGGAAAGGAGTACAAATTCTTAAAATACGGACTGGTCAGTGTGGAATTCAAAATTATGTAAGCAATGAGCTTTAACTTTAACTGGAGAAAGTCAATTTCCAAACTTGTTCTTTGACATGCAAACTTTCAAAACCTTTCCTTTGAGAGGTGTAAGAACACAGTGATCAATGCCTAGAGTCTGAAGGCACTCTGCCTAGATTCAAACCCATCAGGGATGCGACCTTTCACACATCCCTTGGTATCTCTGTGTTTTATTTTATTCACCTTTAAAACAAATTATAAAACTATCTAAATTTTAGGGTTTCTATAAAGGTTAAATAATTTAATAGGTGCAAAACATTAGAGGATGCCCATACCTAGTATCGGCAATAGAGTTATCACAGAGTTTCCAACATGTACTTTCAATTTTTGAAAGATATTCATTCAAATTGTCCATTTACTCATAATAAAGCTGCAGAGCTCTTTTAAAACAATAAGTTCTTCTGCGAGTGCCTGAAAGCACATCAGCACTGGGGTTGATGCTAGCTTTCTTGTGGTGATCAGAGGCTAGGATTGACAGCTCCAAACAGCTTTAATAATGAAAAAGAAAAAATCGAATTTAAAGTGCATAGCAACAACAATGTAAGAGAGAAAAGCAGGAGTAAAATAGGTTCTTGCTTGTGAAAATGTAAAATGTATATAGTAGTAATGAAAACTGCTAATAAAACTTTATATAATTTCTTTAACATTTTAATGCAGTTTTATTGATATATATTCACATACCATGCAGTCCATCCAAAGTGTGCAATCAGTGGCTTTAGTATAATCAGAGAGTAGTGAATTAATCAGCACAATCAATTTTTGAACATTTTCATTATTCCAAAAAGAAGTACCCTTTACTGCTTAACAGTCACCTCTCTGTCTCTCTATCCATTCCAAGCCCTACATAACCATTAATCTATTTCTGTCTCTACAGATTCACTTATATTTACTTTTTATATAAATTGATTCTTACACTGCGTAGTACTTTGTGTCTAGTTTCTTTCACATAGCATAATGTTTAAAAATTATTATAATTACAATTACTATTTATTTTCCATTAGAAAATCTGTGAGCATACAAATCAATCATGTATAACATACAGGACCCCCATATCTCACCTCATCACAAGCACCTTGCATTGTTATGGCACATTTGTTAAAAATGAATAAAAGACATCATCAAAATATTGCTGCTACCTATAGTCTATAGCTTACATTTGTTGTATTTTTTCCATAAACTACCCTATTACTAACACCATGTATTAGTATTGTACATTTGTTACAGATCATGACAGAATGTTCTTGTATTTGTACTGTTAAACATAGTCATCATCCACCACAGGAATCTCTCTGTTATCCAGTCCCACGCCTTGCACAATCTATCCAAAGTGTACACTCTCTACTCTGTCACCATCTTGGGCCCTCCCCAATTTCTTTAACATTTTGCAGTTAATTAGTCAATAAAAAATGGAAAGAAGAGAGAAAGAGAAAGGAAATAATTTTTAACTTATGTTTATTTTTAAACTGACTTCCTAATATTTAAGTTACATAGAACAAAATGCACCATTTTTAAACATAAAGCTAGATGAATTTTAAAAGCTGTATGCACCCATGTAATCTACACTACAATCAAGAGATTGAATATTCCTATCATGCCACAAAGGATGTCATGTCCTTTGGCAGCCAATCATATTTTATAATTTCTGCAATACATTCTTCCATTCACAGGCAAAGAATAATTTGTATTTCCTTGTAAACAGTGAAGGAAAGACACACTCAAGAAACTATTTTCCTAACCAGGGGACAATTATATATTTAAATCTAACTCTATAAATTTCATACATGCCTATTAGTATGACAGAAGAAAACAAGGAAGAAGTGTCTGGGAGTAAGAACTTCCAGTAAAGAACCTGAGACAGTTTGAATTTTGTGAATTCCAGGAAAAGACTATGTTCTTAAAAGAATCCATTCCTGTGTGTCTGGGGCTCTTTAATTGCATTAAATTCAGTTAAGGGTCCTTTGATTAGATTATTTGGTAAGATCACTTTGGCCTTTTTTTGGACTACTTCGGTGAAGCATGAGCCAGCTTCCTTCTTGCCCTCTTGCTGGATCTGACATAAAAGGAGACACTCTCAGTAGAAACAAAGCTGCCGTTTTTTATGCTGCCATGTGACTCAAGGATTGCTAGCAGCCAAAGCTTAAGCATGAAACTCCCAAGAGGCTGGGACAATGCAGAGAGGAGCCATATGTCAGATAGCTTACAGCTGAACTCGGGAAGAAAGCAGAGCAGCAGAGACTGAGAGGAGCCCCAGAAAGAGTCAAGCCCTGTGCCTGGTTGCCCACAACTGGTCTCTGGAAGACAGTAGATTCTGAAGAGGGAGGCAGGGACCTCAGCAGAGATCAGCCTCCATGTTTGCCACATGGCAGGAGACCAGGATCACCAGTAGTGGACTTTAGTGATGAAGCATCTCTGGTGATGCTATGATTTGGACATTTCATGGTTTCTTGACTGTAAGCTTTTACCCTAAATAAAATTCCCTTTATAAAAGTAAACCCTTTTCTAGTACTTTCCATTGGCAGCACTTTGGCAAACTAAGACAAGCACTCTAATAATTTTGGCTGCCTCCAAGCAAAAAAAAAAAAGCATCTTTCTGGGTGAACATCATGTTCCAAAACCTGCTTTCACCTTAACTCTGCATAAAGACCAAGAGAGACTGGCCTAGCATCGGATCTTAAGTGCACTGGCCAATATCACTTGCCTGGGCAAGGATGCCCTCCACAGGACCTTCCTGCTGACACTTAAGCAAGAAACCACTGGACTAGGGACAATTTTAAATGCAAGAATTTGCCCCACTCCAAAGCCCAACCACACCTTGGCCTGGACAGCCCAGCTATTAGTGTAGAGACATAGGATCAGAACCTTGCACTCTGCTCTTTCTCTGTTTTTACTGTTTATGTTTATGCCATGAAGGGACTGAGTTTCAGGCTTCATTCTCTTCTCTATTTTATTGCACTTGTACTAATTTACTTCCTTCTCTCATATCTTTGCCTAAAAAAGTCTCTTCTTTCCTTCCCATTACCCCCAGTCCTGGAAGAGATCAAACCTTAGAATAAAGACTTTAGTTTAATTTAAAAATATTCTGTGTTTGCACTCATGAAATAGTGGTACAAACTGCTTAAGGACACCTTTACTTAACATATAGACTAAGAATCCACAAAAATGTCCTCAAGAATCCTGGTGTTACCATAAATTACATACATTTTAATATTGCTAATTATATACTAATATTAAAATAGGTGTAAATACCTCATGCTTGAAACTCTTACATATTTAGGTGAATAGAAAAAATTTACAACTAGAAATACACTACTGATTAACTAAATTTAATTATAATTAAGAGTTTTATTTAGGGTTTATATGCCTGAAAAACTCACCAGTTTTGAATATGATAATGAAGCTTACAACAAAAAGCCCTTTTGAGTTTGGTATTCCTATACTACCTCTAATTTGATCTTTCTGAAATATTGTGAAATCATAGTTCAGCAAAGAAAAGTACTATCTGCAATTCATTGACTATCAATGACTTATGCACTTCTCAAGATTGTATCTGATCTTCTCTTCTTCTGCCATAGGTAATAACAGTATTTGTGCCATTGTAATAGCAATCAGGAGTAAATGAATATGGCTTTAAGTGTTTGTCTGGGGGATCTAGAATATGTTTTATATATCCATTTGTATTTATTTCATGCAAAAAATTTTTATTGACTTGTAACATAGGTGTAGAAAAGTGCACAAAGAACAAAAGTATAGGGAAGCGGCTGTGGCTCAATCAGTAGGGCTCCCGTTTACCATATGGGGGGGCCTCCTGGTGAAGGCAAGCCCGCCCGCATGGCGTGGTTAGCTGACCCAGCGAGCACAAGCAGCAAGGGGGGGATAAATGAATAAATAAATAAAATCTTTAAAAAAAAAAAAAAGAAAAAGAACAAAAGTATAGATTAATGAAATATCTGAAAGTAAACACACCATGTAACCAGCTCTAAGATCCAGAAATATTCCAACCAGAATCCTAAAACCCCGAAAAGTGCTATTGCTTATATCTAGCAACTGATTCCTCAATGGTAACTGCTAAATTGTTTTTCAAACACATGGCTTAGTTTTTTTATGCTTTGACACTTATATAATTGAAGTCAGGTAAATACTCATTCTGTATATGACCTATTTCACTCACAAAATATTTGTGTAATTTATCAATGCTGCAAATTTATAGATTTTTCAGTTTCATTACTTTATAAAATTCATTATATGAATATTCCACAATTTATTTATTCAGTTTTCCATAAATGGGTATTTGTATGGTTTTCAGGTTTTTTTTTTCTCTTTATTGCTTTTGGATGAACATTTTTAGGCTTTTCTATTGGATACAACTAACAAAGAAATTGCTGGGTCATTGTATTTGAACATGTTCACCTCTACCACCTACTGATTAAAATTTCCAACAACAATATGTGTGACATCCAGTTACTGTACATTCTAATCAATAATTTACATTGACTTTTTTTTATTTAAGTTATCTGGTAAGCATATAGATGTATATATTCGTGTCCTCTGAAGTTTATTTTTTTTTATTTCCCTGGTAACTAATGAAGTTAATTTCCAATTATTAAGCACTTTTAAATATAGTTTATTAGCCTTTTTGATATGGAAGTTTTGTTGGGATCATTATCCTCTTTGTGTGGTTGTATCTCTCTCTCTAGAAAAGTGAGGTGAGAATGGTATATTTCTTCTTTAAATCTCTGGAATCACTGGATATTAGGGTCTTCTGACCTAAAATTGTCTTGTGGGGAGGTCTTTAATAACAGATGCAATAGCTTTAATATACATTAAAAATGTCACCTCAGGTATATTGACAAGAAATATATAAGAGA
>JAKSZT010050675.1:1559445-1573624 GCA_026826555.1 Tolypeutes matacus | reverse complement strand
TGTTCCATAGGTAGCAGAGTAGCATTTAGGCACATACTGGAAGGTCTGTATGTTGGTGGTAACCTATAAGGTGGCAGCATGAAAGACTGAGCCAGGAAAATCCTGTCTCACCATCTGAGAACTTTTCCTGCAGGCAGAAGAAGCTTGTAGTAGCTAAAGCATTGTAAGAAGCAATTTACTCAAAGTGTCCTGGGGCAAAATATTATCCATGTTAAGATATACAGTAGAGCACTATGAGGGACTGGAATCTTTATTTCACAGGGAGTAGAATAGATGTTCAGATTCTGGCAAATGCTGGTGTTTCCTAGGGATATGAGCAAGAGTAAACCCAGGAAAGGTATCAGGATCATAAAGATGAAGAATACCCACAAATTCACATCAGGCTGATCTACCTGAAGAAGGGCTAAACTCTGAAGGAGAGCGTCAGCCAACACAGAGCCAATTTGCAAAGACTGTGAAAGGTGTTTTCTTGATTTGGTTTATTTGTTTTTGTCAGCTCCTGGCACTCAAGGAAATTTCTGTCATATCACTAGCAGGGTACAAATTTAAGGAACAGAAAATGAAATCCTAGTGTTAATACTTTGAAATACTAAAATATTCAGTGTGCAATGAAATATTAAAATACATAGAAAAGAACAATAAATGATGACTCAACCAGAAGAAAAAAATAAAAATTAAGAAACCTTATAGGAAGACCAGTGTTTGAACATACTGAAGAATTTAAAACAACTTTCAATATGATCAAAGAGATAAGGGAAAACAAAGAGAATGAACTAAAATATATAAGTAAGATAATGAAAAATATGAGTATCTCAATAAGGAGATAGAAAATTTTAAAAAGAGCCAAATAGAAATACTGGTGTTGAAAACCACAATATCTGAAATTAAAAAAAATAAAAAATAAAAAAAAAATTCCCCGGAGTCTTTAAATAGCAGATTAGAGCTGGTAAAAGAAAGAATCAGTCAACTCAAGGACAGTACAATTGAAGTGATTCAGGTTGAGTAGCAGAAAGAAAACAGAATGGAAAAAAGTGAACAGAGACTAAAATATCTGTGTGACAACATTATGCATACCAATGTACACATAGAAGTCCAGAAAGAAAAGAAAATGAAAAGGGATGTCCTGAGTATAGCAAGGAGCTGTGTAAACAAGTTCCCACCAAACTAAAAATGAATATGTCAGAACAAAGAAAGATTTGGACAAGTCCAGCTTGACTAATGATGAGCATTTATTTAGGGGGCTTCCATGGGGTCTCCATCTTCAGTGGTGGAAAGAGAACAGCATTTTTTGAGCTTGATTGTCCACACTTGCCATTAAATGATAGGGATCTTTAATAATGCATGTCTATGCACACATGGGGAAGGCATGTGAGGGGCAGCAGGACTTTTCAAGAATATAGTGTTACAGGATTGACTGATCAATAACCAGGTCACATCCAGTTCCCAAGGCTTGCCTTTTAACTACTTAGACATGGACTGTTGCTGTGACTGGAAGGGTAAAGAACTGGAAGGGTTGGGGGAGAAAATGCAAAGTCATACATGCCACAATCCATCCCATCCTACACTTCTTACAATCTTTCTTCCACCTCTTCCACATGAAGCCCTGAGCGTGGAATGGGGGTGCTTATAATCAGGGGTAATGTGATATAAGGCCACAGCTACAATATGTACAAGAAGAAGACAAGCAGTTATAGAAGTCTGTGGGCTCTGGGAGGTGCCACCTAGAAGGGCTGCTCTTATTTGCAGTGTTTAGCCAATTACTCCACTTCATCAAAGTTAAGTTCCCAGGGAGATGGTTGCTGCCAGATGCTGGCATGTATATCCGCACTTCGACCAGTCTGTTTGACCATGGTGGCAGCCCACTCAGGAAGGCATTACAGGAAGTCCTGTGAATCTGGAAGTGAAGCCTAAGGGCACAAGCACAAATGCTAGTAGGCACCCAGATGGGGAGGTCTTCTCTGGTGAGTAAAATAATAGTGGAACTTTCTCCCATAGGCCCTGGAACATTTGCTGAGAGTGGGCAAGACCCGGGCTTAAAATACCACATGCGTTGACCCTCCATAGAAGCAGTCCATAATGCCAGTTGTGTTTCTTTAGTTCTTACTCACATCATTCTGGCAATATGCCTTTCATGCAGTTGACATAGTTTAGTACCATTGGTCTTTGTGAGAACAGTAAGGTTGGCTCCATCCAGTGTTCCACCAACCTGTTGCATAGTGCCCTCCGGCCCTATGAAACAGTCAGTCTGGAGGCAGTGTCCACTGTAGGGCTTTGGAGCATGAGCCATCATCAGCTGGTAAAGCCATAGGAGTCTTCAGCAGTAGCATGTTTACATCCACTTCTGGGTGTACTAACTGGCCGAGCTAATAACTCAAATGGAGAGATATCATATTCCGTACTTGGGACCAGGTCTGAATGCATGGATCACTTTACCAGTACCTAAAGATATGTTGGTTGTGCAAATGCCCACTGCTATAAGGCAGAGCCATGAACAGGCCTCAGAATCTTGAATAATATTAACCAGTTCAGAATTTTTAATGGGGATGACTAATACCTTAGCCAGGTACCACCCTGTGGCAGCTTCTCTAGGGCCACCCACTTTTTGCAGCCATAGGGCTGCTTCTTCAGCACTTCTAGAGCTGGTTAAATTGTGCTCTTAGTTCCAAAGCTTATACACAACCTTAAAAATTCTATGGAGCTATTAGATTATAAGCATTTTAGGATTTGGAAATAACAATTAAGAGATCAGAACCAAGGAATAAATGTGACTGCTGCAAGAGCTTACAATCTAGACCCTAGAATATGAGTATTTTAAATAAAGCAGTTTCTAGAGATAATTAACTATAGATTATAGTAGAAGTTTTGTTTTGTTTTACTTTTACCTTTTGCCAGGATTATGTTAATCAAAAGGCAAAACATAACTTAAAAGACTTGTCTTCCTTCTCTTTTAAAGTACCTTTTTGTTGAAGATGAAGTGACTGCATGCTCTTTTTGAGAAGCATCAGAGCAGAATAGTATAACTGACAAGGGATTTTAGTTGTTTTCTTAACATATCACATTCTTCTAAGAACAACTAAAACTGTAAGCAACAATACCACTATACAGATTGGTGTTAGGATAGAATAATGACAGTGATAATTTACCAGGTTTAACCAACAGAGGATTAGGAAATTCCTTCTATTTTACAACACTTCCCAAACACTTGTCATGTAACTCATAATATATATATTAAATGAAACTAACTATATTTTTAAAGGTTCTTGGAAGTATTTTACTTCAGATTAAATGAACAGCTTCCACACTGTTTGCTGTAAGATACACAGTATTCACAAACAAACTATAGCAGTACAGGAAAAAACTATTTTCCCAGTTATTTTATGAACACCAAAAATTATCAATGGAATCAAGATTTTCTTCCATCTACTACCACCTTAATATGGAGATTAAGGTGGCATTTGACAGGTTTTACTGTTATGAAGTTACTTTGTATTATCAGTATCAACTCATAGGTTTCTAATTAATAATGTCTTCCTAGAATCTGCCATTTTCATTGGAATGTCTCAGTTTAGAAAACGCTTTTACAAATTTCCCATAACTTTCTATAAGCATATAGACTAGTTACTTCACCTCAAGACCAAGTTTACCTTTTAATAAGATTATTAAATCACAGTCAGCAACAAATGAAATTTATTTCACATGCCCTCTACAACTTTTCCTATCCATTCAGGTCTTGTTCTAGTTATTTTTCACCCTCATGAAAACCAGCAATTCTGTCTTAGGAACATATTCCCTTAAACAAGCTCATCAAATTTTAGTCAGCATTGACTATGAATTCACTTCCACAAACCTTTTATTTATTTCCATATCCATGTAAGTTTTGTCTTACATCCCTCATTCTGTTCTTTGAAAAATTAGTCATTTCAGTTTAGGACAGAACTTCATTCTCTTCTTTAATTTAATTTCATTTAACACAGACTTACAATTTTCATTATTTAAAGATCTAATAAATATAATGCTAATTTATTAGTATCTGTATAAACCTAGGGAAATTACAACCAAGTTGAAAAAAATTGAAACAATTATAGTTCATACAAAAAATGTTAAAACCTCTCTTCCATAATATTCTAATATTGTGAACAATCTCAAAAGCATACTGGCTAACAGGTTCTGGAATATATATTTTAATCACTTAATTTATTTCAATAATGATTTAGAAAAATGTTTCCATACCTTTCAAGAACTTTTTCTTTATGTATTGATTATTAATTATTCTCATGCCAAGGCTGTTTAATTTTTTTTTTTAACTGAGGAATTATAGGAACAACTTTGCAAAACAAGGTTTATTGTATAATTTTCTCTCTGGCTTTCTCATTTTTCCAGGCCTAGTAGACAGAATTCTAAGCTAAACTCACATTTCCCTTATCTTATCACACAGAGCCCTTCCCCTAGCTCCCTCAACCAGTTTTAATTAGAGCCTTGAATTCAGTCAAATTTAGGAGAAGACCTTGAGGGCAGGATAGGTCAAGGAGGCTAGGAAAAACCTTTTTTCTTCTTCCAATAGTTTCTATATTCAGATTTCTATATGACCTTTCCATCCTACTCAGCTTTTCTAATTTGGGGTTCTAGGAGTACTCATTCACATCTATGTGAATATATATGTGTGTGTGTTCTTATTTAACTTTTAGTAATCTGAATAAAGTTTTCTTAAGAATTTTCATTTGTTAATTTGATATCACCATCAGGAGGTATGAAAATAAACATTGAACATTCAGATAGACACAAAGAGTTAGACACACAAAAAGGAAGATAAACTCACAAATTTGACTCAATTCTCACTCTTTTGGTATGGCTTGTCTTCGAGTTTACCATCATACATACCTCTAGATTTTATACATTTTAAGATCTTCTCTGGAATCAGTGTTGCCTGCAATATGCGAGCTTATTCGTGGAAACACTTATATAAAAAATGGAGAAGTTATCTGGGCATTATTTGATTAACAGGGTTTCAGCACTGGATATAGATTCAGGAAGCTATGCTTTAAAAATTTGGCTTTAATTCAATAGCAAGTTTCTCTTCCCCTGTGCCCTTGCATTCCAGGTTTCTGTTGGTTACTGCCCACCTGTCCTTGGGCTTTATATTTCCTTAAGAATGTCTCCCATCCCTTGAGGGGTGGTTGAAAGGAGCTCACCTTTTTGTTTTAACCCTGCCCTAATTGACCTTAGTAGTGACCTTTGCCCTTTTAAAACACAGTTTTTTCCTCAACTTGACCTTAAAGGAAAGCTGAGGGACTTTTCCTCAGTTCTAGCACTACTTCATTAATCCCTGTAAATTTCAATTCCTAGTTGGAACAATTAAGCTTTTTATCTTCTTTGGGTCTCCTCTATAGAGTGGGATATACAAGGGGAATGGAATAGGGATGGATACAAATTATTTGTCTTTTTCTGGAGGCATTTCCCAGAGTAGAAATTTTGCTGGCTCTGCTGTTGATTTTAGAGCACTGTACTGGCCGAATTGAGATACAAGATTCTTCTCTACAGACCCGTACTCCAGCCATTTTCCTATTTCAATATGCAGATTTCTCTTTCTCAGAAAGTCTGCTGTAGCTAACTTTACCACCCATAACAACAGCAAGCTGATTGCTGTGGCAGCACACTTCTATCTTTGCTAAGCTCCATAATCTTCTGTTTTTTGCACTCTGTTCTGTTTTCGTGGCATCCCCATACTCACGTGGAGGTCTGCAACAGTCAAGCAATCAGGCAGCCCCCCCACACAGAGGTAGAAGGCCACCCCATGGATTCTCCACCAAAGTGCATACTTTGGTCTGACGAATTCTGTTGACTATGCCAATTGTCAAGTATGGCTAGGAGCTATGTAAATGTCAGCTTCCTGCTGAACTGGGAATGAATATGTCAGACACATACTCTGACATGTCTAGCTTGGTGAGTAATGAGCGTGTATTTAGGGGCTCACATGGGGTCTTCATTCTCTGCAGTGGAAAGAGAGACTGTTTTTTCTGAACTCTATTGTCCATGCTTATCACAAAATGAGAGATCTTTTATAATGCATTTCTACATGCAGATGGAGAAGCCAGGGGTACCTGGGGCAGAAGGACTTCTAAAGAATGCAGTGTTACAAGATTTACTGATCAGTCACCAGTTCAAAACCCATTCCCAAGCCTTACCTTTTAACTATTTGGGAAAGGAATGCTGCTGTGACTGCATGGGGAAAGAACTGGAAGAGTTGGGGGAGAAAAGGCAATGTTGTATATGCCTCAATTGGACAGAAGGAATATTAAAAAAACATATCAGGGAAAAAACTTCTCAAATTAAACAAAAGACATGAATATACATATTCAAGAATCCCAATGAGCCCTAAATATAATAAACTTGAATAGAAATATAGCCAGATATAGTAGTCAAAGTGTTAAATGTCAAAGACAAGGAATGAATTCTGAAAGATGCAAGAGAAAAGCAATGTGTTATGTACCAGGGAGCCCCAGTAAGAAATGCTGATTTCTCATCAGAAGCCATGCAGGATGGGAAGAAATGGAATGAAATATTTAAAGTGCTGAAAAAAAATAATTATAAGCAAGGATTTTATATCCAGCAACACTCTTTTACAAAAATGAGGGAAAGATTAAGCCATTCCAAGATAAACAAAAGTAGAGCTATTTAATCACCACTAGACTGCCCTACAAGTAATGCTAAGGGAATTCTTCATGCCAAAAGGAAAGGACACTAGACAGTGGATTGAAAGATCTTTGGTAAAAGTAACTATATGGGTGTATTTGTCAGCCAAAGGGGTGCAGATGCAAATTACCAGAAATCTGTTGTCTTTTATAAAAGGCATTTATTTGGGGTAGAAGCTAATAGTTGCAAGGTCCTAAAGAGTTCAGCCCAATGTTACTTCCTCACCAAAGTCTGTTGCTATGTGTTGAAGAAAGATGGCTGGCGACCTCTACCTGGTCTCTCTTTTTTCCTCTTACGAATCTAATACAATCAAAGGAGATCACACACAGAGGAACAGACCAATTTACAAACATAATCTCTCTTTTTGGAATTCATAAGTAATCTCAAACTGCCACAATGGGTAATTATAAATGCCACTATTATTGTATTGTATTTTTTGCTATGCAGCCCATTTTTCTTACACGTTGTAAAGTGCAAATGTATGGAAAGGAATGATAAATCTTTGATTTGGGACGTGCAATGTATAAAGATATAATTTGTAACAAGTATGCCATAATTTACCACAAGTTTGCTGATGCAAAGTGTCAGAAATGGGTTGACCTTTATAATGGGAAGTTTTTTAAGGTAAAAGTTTACAGTTCTAAGACATCAAACGTCACAATCAAGACATCAGCAGAAATACTTTCTCACCAAAGTCAGCTACTGGTGATCCTAGAGTTCTGCCACGTGGTGACGCAAGATGGCCACTGATTTCTGATGTGGTCCCTGACTGCCCCCCCCCCCACATCCCTGAATCTACTGTCTCCCAGAGCTCAGCTGGGGGCAACTAGGTATAAGGCTTGTCTCTTTCTGAGCCTCTTCTCTTAAGTCTCGGCTGCGCTGCTTTCTTCCCAAGTTCAGCTGTGGGTTTTAAGACATTTGGCTCATCATTTCAGCCATGAACTGTCTGTGGGTCCAGCTTTTTGGGGGCTTCATTCTTAAGCTTTGACTGTTGGGGATCCTCGCATCCTCTTTCACATGCTAGGATCTCTTTGTGTGTCTCTGTTTATATAAGGCCCAGCAAGAGGCTGGAGATTCAAGCCAAGTGACACCTTACTTACTTATAATCAAAAGGGTCTTGCACCTACAGGAATGGATTAGTTCAAAAAGATAATCTTTTTCTTTTTGGGATTCATAAAAGAACTCCAAACTGTCACACAGAACAGCAAAAAGGTGGGGCAGCAAAGGCATATAGGTTCATTGTTTGTATATGTTTTGAATATAAGTTGATATCAAATCAAACATGACTGTTACAGATTTAGGATGTTATATTTATGTACAATGGTAACCACAAAAAGACATTTGAAAAATATATGAAGAACAAAATGAAAGGGAACTCAGTGTTACACTACAAAAAATCAAATAAAAATGAAATTAAACATAATTGAAGAATGAGTGACAAAAATGGTACAAGACTAAGACTTTAAAAGATGAAATAGTAAAATGGCAAAAAAAAATCCTTCATTATCGATGGTAACTTTAAATGTAAATAAATTAAATTCTTCAGTCAAAAGGCTGAAATTAACAAAACTGTTTTAAAAAGCATGACCCCAACACTGTTTACAAGAAACTCACCTTAAATTCAAAGACTTTAGTAAGTTGAAAGTGAAAGGATGGACTACAATATATCATACAAATGATAACTAAAAGAGAGCTGGGGAATCAATACTAACATCAAATAAAATATAACTTACATCAAAAACTGTTACATGCGACAAAGAAATTCACTATTATATACTGGTAAAGGGGTCAATTAAAAAAGATGACATAAGAATTATAAATATATATGCACCTAATAATGGTGGAACCCCAAAATATATGAGGCAGATATTGACAGATTTGATGGTAGAAATAGAAGGTTCTACAACAACAGCAGGAAGCATAAATACATCACTTTCAATAATGGATATAACACTTAGACTGAAGATCAATAAGGACATAGAAACTTAAATGACAATTAGAGCTGCTTTAGAATACTTCATTCAAAAGCAGCAGAATATTCATTCTTCTCTAGTGCACATGGATAATTTTCCAGTATAGACTAAATATTAGATCATAAAATAACATAATAAATTTTAAAATGTTGAATTCATGCAATATATTTTCCCTGACCACAGTGGAATGAAGCTAGAAATTAATAACAGACAGAAAAGTGGAAAATTGTCAAATATATGGGAAATAACCCATGCTTAAACAACCAATGGTTGAAAAAGAAAACGCAAGGAAAATTAGAAAATATCTTAAGGTGAATGTACTCAAAAGCATACCGTACCATAACTTAGAGTATGCAACAAAGGCCGTGCTGAGAGGGAAATTTATGACTCTTTTGAAGAAAGATCTCAAATCGGACACCTAACCTCGCAACTGGAGGACCTATTTAAAAAGTATAAACTAAGAACAAAGCCAGTAAGAGGAAAGAATAAAAGATTAGAGTTAAGATAAATGAAATAGAGAATAAAAGCTTAGAGAGATGTTTAAAAAAAGTTCATTCTTTGAAAATATCCATAAAATCAACAACAAAAAGAGAGGATACAAATAACTAAAATCAGAAAAGAAATGAAGAACAGTATTGCCGACACCACAGAAATAAAAAGGACAATAGGAGAATCTTATGAACACCTGTAAATTAACAAATTAAGTAATCTAGGTGAAATGGACAAATTCCTAGAAACACATAAACCACCAACAAATATTCAAGAAGAAAGAGAAAATATCAAAAAACAAGATGTGATGAGATTATGCTCCTCTTCTTGGCCTTTGTTCATTATGTGGCCATCTGTAAGCCCCTGAGATACATGACCATCACAGATCTTATGGGAATGAAAGACACAATGCAAAAAAATTTAATTTTTTATATATGTATTATCTTATTTTTTATTTATTATTATTAATATTTATTTTCTTTTTGGCTTTTTTGGGGGGAGGTTTTGGATTGCAGAAGAGTCACGACTGTGGCAGGGGAGGATCACTGGTGCAGGGTGCCAGTGATGGAGGTATGTGTGAGTAGGGTACGCCTGGGGCATGCCTCTGTGGAATATGAATGTGTTCAAGTGGTCATGGGGTGTTATCTCATTGGGTGGAGACCCACACAGTAACTGAAAGAATATTGAATTCCCATCCTGGAGCGCCCTGCTACATTCTCTAATATAGTGGCAAGAATCCCTAGAGTACATGGACAGTGCCTAGTGAAGGAGGAGAGACCAACATCCCAGAACCCTGATATTGATGCTTGTACTTACAGACCTTGTTCTTGTGAAATTGAAACTTAATCTAGTGTTATATATTGCCTAAAAGTTACCTCCTGAAACCATCCTTGTTGCATTAATGTGGCCTTTCTCTAAGCTAAACTCAGCATATAAACTCAACATATGACTCCCGGGGATGAGCCTCCCTGGCACCAATGTATTATTACTAAGCAACAACTGGTGATGCATTTGGAGAAAGACCTTGACAAAGAGGGAAATGTCAAATACAAAGAAGTTTTATGGGTAAGAGATTTCAGAGTGAGTCGGGAGGTCATTACAGAGTTTATGCTCATGCATGTCTTAGAAGGATCAGTAAACATTGCATTAAGCAGGGGTGCTCCTAAGAGCTCTAGACACATCTGAACACTATTGACAGGGCAGATAACCCCAGGAATTCAGCACCCTGTTAGTGGACCTTACTCTGGAATATATGATAACCTATCCCTTTAATGTATTGCAGTTGGACTCATTTATAATTTTCCTACTCATGGTTCTTATGCCTCTTTTATTTGTACCTATAATTAGCACTATGCCCATTAAATATGAGTCCCAGGGCCTTCAGACTTCTGGCTTTTCATATGCTGGTTGAGCCCTGAATCTCAGCAGATTTGCAGCCAACACATACTCTCCAATTCATTGGACTCACCCAGGAAAAGTAACAAAAGAATGAAGATGGAAAAGGCACATACCATAAAACAGAGAGTATCTACTACTGCAAGCAAGACAGTTCCATTCATCTGCCCCATGGGATCTAAGCCCCCTGTCAATTGGAAGCAAAGTAGGTATCACCATCCAAAAATCCTTAAGATTGATGAGTGAACATGCACATGGTGGGAATGCAACTATGAACTAAAGTAAACTTATTATTATTCCAGTAATGGAAGAACATGTAACATTGATGTAAAGGCAGTGGTCACTATAGTTTCGAGGAAAGGGAGAGGGAGAATAGGTGTAACATGGGGCATTTTGGGGGCATTGGAATTGTCCTGCATGACATTGCAATGGTGATACAGGCCATTATACATTTATCAAAACCTTTAAAATTGTGTGGTACAAAGTGTAAATCATAATGTGAACTATAAGACCATGGTTAGTAACAATATTTCAATATATTTTCATCAATTATAACAAATATAGCACACTAATGAAAGATGTTGTTAATGAGGAGGGGGTGAGGTATATGGGAATCCCCTATATTTTTTATGTAACATTTATGTAATCTAAAGTTTCTTTAAAAATAATAGAAAAAGTATGTAAAAAAAAAACAAACAAGCAAACAGAAAAACAAGGAGTGATGAGATTATGCTCAGCCTCATGGCCTTTGACCATCATGTGGTCATCCATATGCTCCTGAGAACATGACCATCATGAGCTGGTCATTTCTGGGTGCTTGAGTGTTTCTGTCTTAGGAGGGATTTTATATCCAATCTTTACTTTTTAAAAATCATATTAAACTTTATCTTTAAAGAACGTTTAGATTTACATAAAAATACACCAAAAGTATAGGGAGTTCCCATAACCCCCCTCCCAGACACACAAGTAGCTTCCCCTGTTATTAACATTTTACATTAGTGTGGTCTACTTGTTACAATTGATGAACCAATATTGAAGCATTGCTGCTCACCAAAGTCTGTAGTTTAAATTATGATTTACACTTTGTGCTGTACAGTTTTATAGACTTTGTTAAATCATTCCAGTATCATACAGAAGAGTTTCACTGCCTAAAAATGCCGTGTTCCACTTATTCATCCCTCCCCTCCTTTCTGAACCCATGACAAACTTTATGTTTTTATGAATGTTACAATTTCTTACATTAACACAAGATATTAACAACAATTATAATAAGTCTACCTTGATCTGTGGTTGCACTCTCCCCTTATGTTTATTCATTCCTCAATCTTTATGGATCCTGACTTCTTCAGGCTGAGAGGAGACTTAGATATTCTGGGGCAGATGGAAGGAACTGTTTTGCTTGCATTTGTAGATACTCCTTGATTTTAGGATGGGACTTGTCCATCATCATCATTTTGTTAATTGTCCAGGGCAAGCCTGAAGAACTATAGAGTAGGAGTTGGCCACTACTCTGCTAGGATTTAGGGTTCAACCAGCATATGAACAATCTGAAATTTTAAGTCTCTGAGAGATGTATTTAACAGTTATATTGAAAACTACAGTTTCAAATTTTTAAAAAATCAGAGCAATCATGATTAGGGGAATTATAAATGAGTATACATATGTTATATTGGGGAATCAATTATCATACATACCAAATTAGGGCCTGACAAGGGGGTGTTGATTTCATGAGGCTGTATGCCTTGCCTAAGGTGTCTGGATGTTCCTAGAGCCCGCAGGAGAACTTTTCTTTGAGGATTTGTTTATTGTGGCAGTTAGTGAAATCTTCTTGAGATTTGAACAAACATAATGTCTGGAATGAACTCCTGCCTCACTTTGAAATCTCTTAGCCATTAAAAACTACTTTTTACTTAATGTTTTCCCCTTTTGATTAAGGTCTTTTTTCAAACACGTCGCTGATTAACACTTGGTAATAATCCCTCATCCCTGGGAGTCATGTCCCATGTTGGGGTTTGGTAGTGAGTTTATTTGCTGAGTTTGGCTTAGAAAGAAGATATATTTGAATAATACGGAGGTTTTCAGGAAGTAACTCTTAGGCCTTAATTATAATTAGAATAAGTTTCATTTTTACAGGAATAAAGTTCATAAGTACAAGGATTAATGTTTAGGGCTTGGCATATTGAGTCTGTTTTCTTTTATCAGGGATGGCTTATATATTCCAGGGATTTTTGCCATTTTATTTAAGAAAGTAGCAGGCTTTCACCAGGATGGAAGTTTAATACTTTGTTAGCTACTGTGGGGACATCCTTCAGCACAGCTTTTCCTGGCTTTGAGATTTCCCTTTTGTGGCCAGAGTGAACTTAATCATTGTTTTTGTAACTTGCAGCCCTTGTTAAAACTTACCACTAATGTGATAAATCCTGTTGATCTTCTATGTAGTTATTTTATACTCTCTGAGAAACAATAGTACATAAGAAAGGAAAAAAAAAAACCCTCTCTCTACCTGCACCTGCCACTATATGGCGGTTGTCATATTTTTTGGCCCATGTATATTTATATAAAATGTCCACTAACCACATTTTTAAGTGAATCAGGTTGGTATTTCTTAATTATTCTCTGGAAATCTCTTGTCAGTGACAACAACTTTATTGGACAGTGTTTAAATCAGGGCATTAATTTATCCTAATATTACACTTAAGATAGAAGTGGATCAAAAACCCAAATAGCACAAACCTCATTTGTCGTCTATTCCTGTTTCTACATTTACTGTGCTTTAATGGCCACAGTTAACTGTTTCAATAAAACTCCAGCACTGCTTTCTCACAACCTGGAGTCCAGTTAGATAATCCAGTCATTCAGTCTACAATGATTATTTAGTGAAAACTCATGGTCAGTTCACCTCAGCACTTGAAAGAATTGCAATGGATCATTGACTCAGTTTCTGTTAATTGATCACTTTGGAGCTTCTCTCTACAAAACTTTCCCATCAGAACTGGGAAGCTTGATCATTCCCTCAGAACTAAGAGTTTGTTTAGGGTCTTCTGAGTGTGACGTTTTATGCAAGGGCTCATTCATTGACTGTTCTTATTTCCCAGGCTTACAGCATTAGTACCCTATGTTATTAAAAGAAAAGTGCTTTAGGCTTGTCATTAAGAGATTTCGATTCTAAGCTCAGTTGTGTTACTAATAAGCTGTGTGAGCTTGAGTGGAGTATTTTCCTTCCCTTAGCTTTAATTCCACATATTTAAGGAACATTGAAACATACAAACATTTCTTCTGCACTTTCTCTGAGGCAGGGAATCTTCTTTCATATACTTTCTCTTTCAGTCTTTAAAAATAATTTTGAAATCTAAGCTTTCTTATTCTTATGTAATTGATAAGGAAACTGAAGCTGTGAGACTTTAAGAAAATTACAGAAAATGTCCCTCAAGTTTCTTCAAATCCTTTTATTAACAATTAAAGGTAGATGTTGGGGCATGATTTTATTTAAGCTGTTTCTCTGTGCACTTGGTTTACTGGTTGCCATTAAGCCCTTCAGTAAAAATGCAAAGAATAGTACAATATATTTCTGCCATTCTCCCATATCCATTTCTGCCTCCTACCTCTTGCTCCCCATCCCCAACACAACCTTT
>JAKSZT010050675.1:1479466-1490626 GCA_026826555.1 Tolypeutes matacus | reverse complement strand
ATATCCCAACACAGTTTAGCAGTGGTATTGTAGCCATATTAGAAATATTCTCTGGTAATGAAATTATTGTCAAATATCACTACATCTAGATGTAAGTTGGGTTTCAGATGACTCAGAATGTGTTTATATTTTTTTATTATTATCCAAAGAAAACAATAATGAAGCATTTTTGTAGAAACCAATAGGCCCATTGTTAGGATCTGTTGTTTATTCTTCAAATTTTAAATATTCCATCATGAAAACCACCATAATTACTTAATGAGTTTCTGCTATTTTTCCATCACTCTTCAAACGACTTGGAAAATATTTATATAAATAGACAAACTTACTTTGTTAGATTTTACATTCTAGTGGGACAGACTAACAAAGAATATTTATGTAAACAAAATTGTATATTAGAATATGATAAATTATATTCAAAAGAAAGTAAAGTAGCATAAGGAAATTTGGAGATCTATGAGGATGCTATAATAAATATGGTGATTTGTGAGACCTTAATGCAGGGAGACTTATTGTAATGTCTTAAGGAGATGAAGCTATTAACCAAAGTCATTCCTGAAAGTGTAGTTTAATCAGAAGAAATAGCTGTAGCAAGATCTTTAAGGTTTAAACCAGCCCAGTGTGGTCAAGGAAGAGCAAAAATCCACTGTGGCTGTAGATAAGAGAACAAGGGTATGTGTAGCAAAGAGGCCAATGAAGATACAGATGGTCAAATCACTGTAAAGATTTTGACTTTTATTCTGAATGAAATGGAGCCATGGCAAAGTTTTATGCAGATGAGTGGCCTGATTTTATACAAGTTTTATATTGAGCCTGTGGCTGCTGTGTTTAGAATAGATTAAGCAAGGAAAGAAGAAGGAAAAATTATGAGAATCTATTATTGCCATCAATGTAAAAGATGATGGCAGCTTAGATAAGAATGGTAGGGGAATTAACTAAAAAATATATCTGATTCTGTATATAGATTAAAGGCAATTTTTTTTCTATGTTAGATGTGAATTGTGATATCACCATTAATTTCTTTACTCCAATGTTTTCAGTCTGGGCAAATAGAAGGATGAATTTGACTAAGGAAGGCAGCATATAGAGCATAATTGGAATAAAAACAATGAGTTGATAACTGTGAAAATTCCTATTAGAGATATAGTGTAAGATATAATATCAAGAATTCTAATCATTCTCTAAATCAGGTGAAAGATCTGAGTGGATACACGAATTGAGTGTCAGTAACATAGGGATTATATTTAAAGTCACAAAATCCTTGATTTGAGCTTGATAACTTTAATATAACAGTTGGAATGGAATTGCTTCTCTGGACTTTGATGTCATAAACCCATGAGTGTCCAGAGGAATCTCATCTAACCTTGATTAATGCGGGATAAAAGAATCCCTTATCATGAAGACCTTCCAGAAATGTTTATTCCTAGAAGAGTTTCATAAAATATCATCTCCTTTCCACTGCCATTTCTCCTTTCCACATTTCTCTTTTCTCCAATCTACAAAATTCACTTTGATCTACACATCAATGCTAAAATATATCAAAAAGTAGTAATGCCAAAACTTTATCAATAGGACTTTAAGTTTGAGATATCTTACAGTCAAGAATAGGGGTTTTATGTAAGCCTTCTAAAATATTTTATAATTTTATTTCAAATTCAAAAAATAAAATAATAGGCAAAAAGCCACTTAACAAGTTATAGAAGTATTACATCAAAAAAGTTACGTCAGGCGCTTTTATCCATCAAATCCTAAAATCAAACTCAATTGTTCCTCCAGGGTTTAAAAAGATACACACATGAACACAAATTAGTTAAATGACATAGTCAAGCTCTTCTTGTTAAGGAATAAAATGAACAAAAGAAAAAATGATCAATCCTATTCATATCTCATAAACCTAAATCCCACATTATTTTCTACCTTTAGCATTAATATATTACCTTCTTTTCTTTTGCAACAAATATATTACAATATTGTTGTTAATTATAGTTTATAAATTACATTAGTTATATTTTTTCCCAGCATCACCATTCTTAACACCTTGCAGTAGAACATTCCTGTATTTATATTATTAACCCAATCCTTGTCTAACACCCAAGTCACTATTATACATTCCCTATATTATGCTCCAGCTGTCCTCCAACTAATATTAACCTCCCTAAAATTCCAAACTTTTATTATCAGTGTTTGAAGACCCATCAGTGGTGTTATTCCCAAGGAGTCATGTTCATGCAAACCTTCCAAAGTGGCATTAGATGGCTTTATCCCCCATAATCTAGGGTTCAGTCCTCAGTTACTCAGGAAACAGTCTTCATCATTTTGTTTCCCAGAGATTAACTTTTATTTCACACTCCTTCACGGTCTGGCTGTTAATGCCAAAACTCATCAGCTAACAATACATAAACCAAAATGTAAATTCAATGAGCTGTTATTAAAAAACAAATCTAAAATACAAAATATTTATCCTGGTTATTGGGCAATAACTTTCTATCCAGGGAGGTTTGGCTCTACAGGAAGCCCGATTATCCTATGAAGTTTCCTAGATAATGGCAGAATTTGACTAAGCAATATTGGCTATGGCCTCAAATAGCTTTAGCACAAAAGTTCCCTCCTAACATAGAAGTGCACCTGTCAGGCAGATGGTCCTGGGTTTTGTAAAAAAAACAATCAGAGAACTGTGTCCCTGCATAAATATTGCATCTAATATCTAGTGAGAAATTTTGATTCCTTGACTTACTCTGCTCTGTGATCACTTCCCTTATCTTCTTTCTTTGGATGGATTATAATGGTATATTTCATTGTACTCTAAAGTCTTTTTCTTTTTTTTTGTCAACTGTTGCATGTTTCATTATATGATGTCTTATCCATGAAATGTCCATTTTTATAATATAAATTTCACAATATCATAAAATTGTCATCAATTAACCAACCAAAATTTTTGAACAGTCTCCAATGACAAATTATCAAAATAAAGTCTATAAAATTTAATATTGTGAGTGAATAACTACCAAGATGATGACCAAAATATATTAAAGTACATTAAGAAATATTATGACTTAATTAAATAAACAGGTTTATTTTAAGCAGAATTGTCCTTATTTTCAAAATTATGAGTTTTCTCACTATACAACTTCAAGAGGAAGATAAAGGGACATATTACACACATGACAAAAAGTGACCAAGTTTCAATTAGGGGCTTATTTATCTGATATTTATGGTTCTTTCAGCTCATAGGTTTCTGGGAGTGACTTGGAGCTGAATTTGAGCTAGAAGATATGATTCAGATTCAATATTGTCAGAAATGAATTGTTAAAAAAATGCATCAGTCATCAATCATTATTAGACTTGGATAAGAAACATGCAGAAGAAAAACATAAACCAGAAATGTACAAGGAGGGAAGTAAAGCTCTGGATATAACAAGTTCTGGCTGAGAAGCTTCAATTCAGAGCATAGGAGAGAGCAGTTTTGGGCTCCCAATCTTGTAGCACTTGATGTACTGTTATCTTTGTAACTTTACCTCAAAATTAAATGGGTTTCTGTGCTCTGTACTCATTTTGCCTACTTCCCCAACAATCCTACTGAGAGAGGAGTATAGGGTCTAAATCAGGATGAGCCTACTTCTCTTCTTTATCAGTCAATTTTATTAAAACACAGAATATGCAGGTGGAGTCTTCCTTTCTGCTGGCACTACTCATATTTTCTTGCACCATAACTTTTTCATGGCATTTTTAATTTCTGCATTTCTGAAAGTGTAAATCGGGGTTGAGCAAGGGTGTTGCAATAGTGTAAAACATGGTCACTACCTTGTCCATTGGAAATGTGGTTGGAGGGCGAGTGTATGTGAATATACAAGGAACAAAAGTTAAGATGACCACAATAATGTGGGACGTGCAGGTGGAGAGGGCTTTCTTTCTTCCTTCTGCACTCTGGTTACTCAGAGAATGTAAGATTAAAACATAAGAAATGATCAGGATTATGAAACTCACCATGCATATAGCCCCACTATTAAAGACTATGAGTATATTTATGAAATAAGTATCCATGCAGGCAAGTTTCAACAGTGGTGGCATATCACAGAGATAGTGATCAATAACATTAGGGCCACAGAAGGGTAATTTCAAAACCAAGATAATCTGTGCTGAAGAATGGATACAAGATCCCACCCAAGCCAGTTTCACCAGTGTACCACAGACATGTATGCTCCTGATGGTTGTGTATCGCAGTGGTTTACAAATAGCCACATAGCGATCAAATGACATGAGGATAAGAACTAAAATCTCCATGCACCCAAAGAAGTGAACTGCAAAGATTTGGACCATGCATTCATTATAAGAGATAATTTTTTTCTCTGTCAGCGCATTTATAATCAACCTGGGTGCCGTGGATGTGGAGATACAGGTATCAGCAAAGGATAAGTAGAAAAGGAAGAAGTACATGGGGCTCCCAAGCATCCAGCTGTTTTTGATGGTCATCACAATAAGTAAATTTGCCAAAAGTGTTGCAAGGTAGAGAAACAAGAAGACCCCAAACACTACTTCTTCCTTAAGAATATCCTGAGTTAACCCAAGCAGAATGAACTCGTTCACACTGCTATTCATGCCCATGGTTGGTATACATAAAGAAAAGATGCAGCTGAGAAATACTTCATCTGCAAAAAAAAAAAAAAAAGAGAGAGAGAGATGTGATTTGACAAGAACAGCCTACTTGGACTCTTTATATCTCCAACTTTTGGCTCATGGTAGTCATAATTTTACCTTCAATATAAGTCAGGATAATGATTGTGAATGATGGTGAGATATTTAAATACATCACTGGGGCTGACATTATAAAGGGAAATTACAGTCATCTGAAATCTTCTACTTTGCATGATACCCAGTTTCACTTCTTACTGACCCATCCTGTGTTCCACTTTTTACATCTCTATAACATGAATTATGTCTTTACTCACATATGATTCCCCTTAACCTATCTGCCACAGATTTTGTTTTCTTTCAATATTTTTTCTGTTTAAACAAAATTGTAAAAATGGATAGTTGAATTTCCCCAAACAGATATTTATCTTTGTTTTAATCTATTTTTATATATATAGATGCATATATATATATAAATGCAGCATACTGTATTTTAAATATACAAATTAATCTTCATTTTATTTGCTAAAACCTTTTTTGCATGTAACTAAAGAAAATCAATAACACAATTATTTTAGCAGGTATTAGTTAACATGCAAACATTTCATACAATCATTTTACCATTTATTATTACTCATTTAACATGTTTTCAAATTTTCACTTATAAATATTTTGAAATAAATCTCTCATTTACATAATTTACTTTATTTTTTAAAATTTCATCAAAATAAATTTCCATGGGATTACTGAGACAAAAGATATGAATAATTGCAATAATAATTTAAAACTATTGACAGTCTTCCAATTTGCTTTTATCAATATTAAAATTTTTTAAATTTATGAATTAACATATTTCCATAATAAATATCCAAATTTACAGCGAGCCACAGGATGAAAAATAAATGCATCCTTTCAAAATTCAAATTTCTTAATCACATTCTACAGTGGTACTGCTAGTTGCCAACATGGTGTCCCCAAAATTTAGTGTCAATATAGATACATGTACAGATTGAATTATTATTTTTAATTGTTGCTAAAATTATAAGACTATAGTAGATATTTCTAAAAAAATTCAAACTTGCAAAATTACCTCCTTTCTTTTTTGTATAATTAAAATGATCATATGCAAATTTTTGTACCAATGATAGTATATTTGTCTGTTTTTATTTGTAGTGTTTTTTCTGGTTTCAATTATTCATCTGTTTGTCAGTTATTTTTTCTATCATAGATTTGAGCTCTTACCGCCCTGGCTTTTTCCATTTTTATACAATTAAATTACCATGAAAAAATTTCCCTTTGCTGGTTAGATTACAATTAAGGAGGTTAAAAGCTTCATTCTTTTCTATACACTTTCTAAGTTTTTAATATTCATCTTAAATGATCTGGACTATATTTTAGCATGAGTTTTGACATAATCTCCCTTTATAACTAACCTCCAATCTATCAATGAATCAATAACAGCATCAACTCAGTTACCATGTATATACTGAGAACCTAATCACATCTGCAGTAGCTATAATGGAAAGCTGTTCTCAACCTCCTTACAATCAAATTGGAGGGATGAAAAAAACTCTAGTAAAGTTAGTAATTGTGCGAGAATTAGATTTGGCTATTTGAGATAATAGAAAATTAATTGTTTTCAAAAATTAACGAGATTTTGAAAGAAATAATTGAATGGACAGAGAAGAATGATAAATGAGAAGAAGTGGAATTATCATGGTTTTAAATGTGTGAACTGAAGATTACAACTAGATTTCTTGGAACTCAGTTACACAATAAGCTTAAAGTTTGTTTTCCTGATGAGAAATTTTCAAAATCAGTAACTCAAATTGTCCATTTACTCTAATAAAGCTGCATAATCTATACAATTATGAAGATTATTTTCCAGTTAAGCTAAAAGAAATGGTAGATCAATTTAATCACAACAGTTTTTATTAAAACTAAAATCTTTATCAATTATTTTTGATAAATATGAAAGAGAAAATGAATTAATTGTAACTTCATTTCAATATATTTTACATTGCTAATGGAGGAAAAACAAAAACAGGGTGTCTGAGGCTGTGGAGAGAGGGACACTAAGATAAGAAAAGTGAGGAAACGATTTTAAGAAGGGAAGAAGCATACATTATTTCAATTAATATAGAGATGATTTGCATTGAAATTACATGATCTTTATATCAACATTTTAAAAGATAAGTTTGTGGGCACATAATGGACAGCCATGAAAACCATGTCAAGCAAAACTATTTAGACTTGCTTAAAATAAGCAAAGGGAAGATTTAAGGATATGAAGGTAGGAAAGCTGCACTTGAACAATTTGGATGCCTGTTTCATGTTCAGACTGTCATCTCAGAGTTTTATTTCTGAATTCAGCCATGATTTCTTAACATTCCTGGACTATCCAACCTCTCTGATTCTGGGAGCATCCCAGTATTAGAGAGTGCCATTTTCTCTTCTTTAAAATCCTTAAGTTTTAATAGTTGTAATTTTGACCAGTTTAAATGATATCTGCCCCAAAGTCTGTATCTAGTTTCAGTCTATTCTTTTCTTCCCAAATAAAATTCTATTCTATCTACTGTGAGCCTAATTAAATATGTGCTGATTTGAACAAGAAAATTTTAATTATATATGTTTTTGTACATTTATCAGTTACACCGGTTTTCATTATTGTTATTTCATTTAGTATACTTGTTTTCCTGTGATGTACCTGTGGCCATATGCCTTGTCCTCTATAATGTACAAAGTTTGACCTGTGATACACTTGGACCTAATACAGTTAGGCTAGAACTAAGAAAGAAGGTCACTAGCTTGCCACTTCACCTAGCACTGAAACTGTATGTTATAGAAAACATCACATCTCATCCATCCATGTAATTTGCACCCAAAAAAACTAGATTTTCAGAGGCAGCATAGAAGGACGCCAACTGATATCTAATGTTCCTATCCTTATCTATATACTAATTTTGGTAAACTTCATGGTGAGACAAATATCAAAGCAGATAACTAGATATATAATGAATAATTGTGAAAGGAGGAAAGGGCAAGGAATCAATGAAGTCAGAGAAGGAGAAAGTAGAGTGATGTCAGCAGACACCAGGCATGGTGAAAGAGTCAGGGAATAGGACACAGAAAAACATACAGATGGAAGGTGGAAAAGAGTCAGTGAGGGTCTTTTGCTGGAGAATTCATAGCTGGGTTCTTATTCTTTCCTGCTGACACCCTGCACTATCTCTTGCCACCCAAACAAGAGAAGGCATGTGGTTGTGGGTCACGAATAACGGTTACCATGGATCTTGAAAGCACAGGACAACAGATTAGAAAATAGCTTTATCTCAGACCCTGTCCCTGAAACATTGCCACTAACCTTATACTCTTCAAATGAGAGGACTCCCAAGAATAGAAACATCTGAAAGGCTGGCCTCAAAATGCTGGTGTATTTACTCCCCCTTCTGTGAATAAAGAGGCTTGTAAAAGCTTTGTAGCACTGCAATCCTTCATTTTGGAAGTATTCTCCAGGAGAACCATCTTTTTTTTCATGAAGCAAACTGATTAAGGTGTCCATCAGACGAACCTTCTGTAAAAAATGTGAAGAAAATACTTCAAATTGATTGGAGGACTTACCTCTAAGAGCAAATAAATGACTTCCAATTAAGTGTATGTTTCATATCTGAAATATTAATTTACTTAGAAGTTGAATCTAATGAAGTCTAGATAAATCATACAAATTAAACCTCGTTGAGATTGATTTAAGCTTTGTATCACAGAAGTTTAAGAGGAATGGGAAGTACAGGAAGAGACTCTTGCTGTTTTCCAATCTCACAAAGTTCTTTCTGAAGCATTGGGTTAAATACAATGCCAGGCTCCATGGGATAGGAGAGGCTGTTTTGCAAAACAGAGGAAATTTCTCAATATGGTCCTGATCACTCTTTCATGAAAACAGTATGCCATCTGAAAGAGAAATTCCTCGGAGGCCACCTATTTTTCCAGTTTGTCCTTTAGAGAAACATGAGTTAAATGTTTCTCTTTTTAATGCATTGGGTATTTATAGTAATTCCCACAAAAGTTTGCAATGCCTAAGGAAACTTTCAGACTCTACAGCTCCAAGGAAATCCATACTCCCCATCCAGTCCCAATGAGCTACCCACACAGAGAGTCAGAGGGCAAAAGCAATTATTTAAACTGAATCTAACTTTGAATTGTGGGTACAGAAAGACTTGCTGTCTCTTCTAGAATTAGAATTGTTTTCGAAACCTTGTAAAAGTGGAAATAAGTGAAATGTGTGTAGTTGACATGTAATCTGGACCCACAACTTACTGGCTGTGAATAAGCAATTTTCTTAAACTTAATTTCAATTTCCTCTTTTGTAAAATGTAACTAGTAATACTAATAATTTATTTATTATAACATCATTAATAAAAAATTCTACCATTTCTAATCTCATCTATGTTCTTTAAACTATGTAGAAAGACAGCTGAATTCTTTCTTTAAAGGTAAAATAATTATCAATTTTTTTTTTTTGTAATTTCTTTTTATTTTAAATATATGTCTGAGAGTATATACTATTCCATTCACAGGGTAAAAAGTTAGATTTTTGCTTTTGAATGTAATTGCAACCAACTAAACATTGAAGTGGTTATATTACACTATTAATTTCCTATCTTGAAAGCCATATTACCACTTAGAATTCTTATCTAAGAATTATCGGCTTGGCAATCCATACAAACTAAGTACCTTCAATGACGATAAAAGAAATGGTTAGGGTAGAGCATTAGAGAGCAGTGGGATAAAAAATGGAGATGGAAAAAAGACATGAATAGATTGTACCATTCCTTCCACTTTTAATGAAGGGCTTACTGGCAACCAGCAGATCAAAGAGTCACAGAGAAACTGCTTAGAGAAAATTACATACCAAACATTGCCTTTTATTTTAAAGAATATTGGGAAGGCTATTATTAAGTCTCTCAAAATTAGGGAGTTCAGGCTTCCCATCAGTTAAATGAGAATAAAAAGGTTTAAGTTTAAAATGTTTCTATAATGACTAAAAAATATAACATATAAAAAGAAAGAATTCTTGTCTCAAGAAAGTGTAGAAAAAGTTTTCCATGCTTTTTTTTAATCCTCCATAACTATGCGCATTTCAGGCAAAGATAAGGATTATAATTTACACAAGGTCAAACAATTAAATAATAACTGATCTGAGTTTATAATTCAAGTTTCTTTATAATAAGTCTATAGATTTTCCTTTTAATAAGATTGTATAGTAATATTACAGGCTTCCTTGGCCTGAGAAATAAGAACACCCAACAAAAAGCCTCTGATCAAACTTCCCAGTTGAATGATCCTAAATTAACTTCCAACTCTGTGGGATGATCAAGCTTCCCAGATCTGATGGCAAAATCTTTAAGAGGGGACCTTGCAAGATCATTGAACTCTCCAGGGTCCAGATGTGGAATCAATGATTCCTTGATTCTTTGGGTTGCTGTAAGCACTGAGTTGAACTGACCATAAAAGCTCATTAATTATTCATTGCAGATTTAATGACTGGATTATCTAAATTGAATGCCAGTATTGCTAAAGCAAATGCACATTACTGTGGCCATTCAATCATGGGAACTCTAGAAATGGGAATGTATGTTAACTGTGGTTTGTACTATTTTGGATTTCGTCAATGTCTTTCTTACATCCAATTTTAGGATGAACCAAAGCCCTATATTAGACTCCATCCATATAAATTTTTACCTTGCTAAAATGAGGTTTCCAGTGCATGTTCAGAAATTATGGCCAGATTGAAACAGATAAGGTGGTTAGTGTTGTGCATATATAAATGTTCACAGACCAAACTACATGATAACCACAATTAAATGGAAGATTCAGATGAGGAGAGGTTTTGGGCTACATAATGCACTGTTGTTTCTTAGAGAAAAAAAAAACTATATATGTAATAAACAATATTATAAAGCACATCATGCATGTGGTCCCATTCTTTCACACATCTAGTAAATTTATCACACATGTGTCTGTGCAGGTATGTTTCAACAAGGGCTGCAAGTCATTGAAATAGTGCTCAATCTCATTGCGGTCAGGGAAGGGCAATGTCAAAGCCAGGGATAACTGTACTGAAGAATAGATACAAGATCTTACTGAAACTAGAATCACCAAAGCACCACAGACACCCCAACATATGATGGACATGAATTTCAGGAGCTTACAGAAGGCCATATAAAAGCCATGAGCATGAGCACAAAGATTTCCATGGACACAAAGAAATGGGTAGCAAAGACCTCAGTCATGCAAATATTGTAGAAAATAGCATTCTTCTGAGGAGAGGCATCCACGTTCAACCTAGAAAACATGGTTGTAGAGAAGCAGGCATTAGCAAAGGACATGTAGAATAGAAAGAAGTTTATGGGACTATCATGGGTTTTCCTTTCCTTAATAGTCACTGCTATGAGAACATTCCCCAAGAGTTGCTAAGTAAAGCATCAGGAAGACCCCAAAGATTGCTTTTTGCTTTCCAGCACCTTGTGTCAA
>JAKSZT010050675.1:1409357-1452632 GCA_026826555.1 Tolypeutes matacus | reverse complement strand
TATGCATATGGAATTCATACATCTCTATTGAATCAAGCTCAAGTTTGATAGCAGAGTTTGGTATAAATATATACTCAAATTTCTTCTAAAAAAAACAACAACCAAATTTTCAGAGACACAGCACTGACTATGATATGGACAATGAGTTGTCTTATAATGTGGATATAAATAACACTAGTGAATTGTACACTTGAATGTGGTTAAAAAGTGAAACTTTGTGCTCTATATCAGTTACTAAAATAAAAAGTTAAGAAAATAATAGGAAAACCCTGCATTGTGGCTGTAACTAAGAAAAAGACACTGGTATATTCCACGGGCTTTAAGGAATATCTCTATACATAGTTTCTATGATGATTAGGATCACGACTCTCTTATTCAATGTGTATCCATTCCTAGAATCTGTATATGATTAATAAATTATGGTTGCAAGATATATACCTGTGTGTGTGTATGGGGGGGGGGAATATATCCATATATCACCTTAGTAAGTCAGTTATTTGAAGTGACTGGTATGAAAATTACTTAACACTAAAAAGCCCAAATATATTTTTTTTTTGTTATTGACAACCTATTGATGAATCTCTCAAGGTTATTATATTTTTTGGGGGTCCATGAAGACTTAGATATAAATGCAGACATGGGGAAACTGAAAATGGATCCCTTTTCCATATAAATCATAAGGGCATTTTACGAGAGCTGCCTTGAATCTTTTATGAGGTTCTTAGTGCCCTATCCAATCAGAGACTGATTTTTTAAAATATATTTTTATTTTTTAAAAGATACTTAGATTACATAAATGCTGCATAAATAAAGGGGGATTCTCATATGCCTCGCTCCCTACACCTCCCACATTTTCCCACATTAACAACATCCTTTATTAGTGTGGTACATTTGTTGCAATTGATGAACACATTTTGGAGCATTGCCACTAAGAATGGATTACAGTTTATGTTGTAGTTTACACTCTCTCCCGCACAATTTTGTAGGTTACAACAAGATATATAACGGCCTGTATCTGTTGTTGCAATGTCATTCAGGACAATTCCTAAATCCTGAAAATGCCCTTGCATTACACCTGTCTTAACTTCTCCCTGCACTCAGAACCTCTACTGGTCACTGCCTCCACATCAGTGATATAAGTTCTTCCATTGCTAGAATCACAAAAGTCTATAGTAGAACACCAAGAAGTATACTTTGGTCTATAGTTCATTCCCCAATCCTGAGGATTCTGGGATGGTGATGCCCACTCCACCTCTAATTGAGAAGGTGCTTCAATCCCATAGGGCAGATGTATGGGACTCTCTTGCTTGCAGTTGTAGGCTGTCTCAGTTCCTTGGGATGGTCATTGTCCATCATCATCTCCTTATTAGTTGTCTCCAGTCTAATGAACTGGAGAGTAGGTGTTGCAACTTGGTTGAGATTCAGAGCCCAGCTGGTACATGGACAGCCCAAACATTTAAGTTGCTTGGACTTACAACTGAGTCCAATTCTGTCACACTGGGAGCATAAATTCCAAAGTAAGGCCCACTGGCAAGGCACCAAACTCTTGAGCTATCTGCCTGACTAAATCAGATGTCTCTGATTTTAGGGCATCCTTTCTGACCTTCTATTGCTATGCTCCTGGTGGTACCCTTTCTGATCTTTCCACTATATCGTATCCTAAAGTGACCCCTGTAGCTCCATTATCAGTGAGTCATAATTCACTTTCAAATTGTCTCTGTTAGTATATGATGCTTACTTTCACAAACTTTTGTTCATAAAATTCATCTTTTATGTGTGCAAAGAAATGTTTCTTAAGAGGGATTGATTTGCAACCCTTATTTAAAATGAAATTATCTTGAACTACACTATTGTTGCAAATTATTTATGATTTAACATTTCTTGTTTAACAGTATTAACACTGAAATTTTGACTAGAACAGTAGATATAAAATTACAAAATGTGGTCTGAGGTTTCTGAGATTTCCTTAAGAGACAGTAAATATTTACATCCACTATATTGTTTAAAGCAGAACCAGGAGGCAAGAATTAAAGTTTTGTTTTATTTCTTGCTTACTTAACAACCCATTACATTTAAATACATTATTCATGGGACTTGATTTAATCTTTTAAGAAAACAAAACTTTAAGGCATAAAATTAGGGAAATTGTCTTGTTCCTTTGGAATGGGTATGAAGCATAATTCCCAGTTGGGGTTATTGTACTGACTGCTCTGGCAAATAATCCTCTTTGAGACTTTCATGTTTATTTTATCCCCAGTTTTCTATGTCTGAATTATTGGGAATCTTTTGGGATAAGGTGATAACATTATCTTTCAGTTGACTAAAATGCTTCATTTACTTATGAAGTTCATTTTATTTTTTTCTAACTAGCCATTATCATATATAGTAGTAGTTCCTGGTGCCAGTTTGATTGGAATTATAACTCAAGGTGTGTGAGTATGCATGTAATACATTTAGATTAGATTACCTTTGATATGGGAATATATATTTTTAAACATTCTTATATAATAAGGTCAAAGTTTGAGAAACACTAGAGCTGAATTTTCAATTCTTGGGTAATTCCAAAAATTAGAATTTTGAGTTTAAAGTTACTATTAGGAGCAAAATGCATGCTATGTCATCATTTTTTATATCAAAAACAAACCTGACAACAGAGAAAGCTAAGTTATTCTTGGTACATGACAGAAGAGTATCTAGAAAATTCATTTCTTCTTACAAATATTTTCATAACTAAAAGTAAACCTTGACATGTAAGGAAGATGATGCTCTTTCCTTCCAACTGGAGAAAAGAACCATTTATCTTTCACATTTTTCTATCTTCCTCATTTACTGTTATCTATCTTCCTTTCTGCTTATTTCAGCTACCAAGTCCTCTGATGGCCTCCTCCCTCTACTTCATGAAGAGCAATGTGAAAGTAGTCAAGTGGCTGACACTGCCGAAGACATCCAAATTAAGGCTTGTCTCTCACCATTCACAGGATTTTAAAAGCTTTTTCATTGAAGGTCCTAGATTTGCCCTGAATCTTCAAAATATATTATAGTTTGAGGGCCAGTCCTTGTAGGAGTCCCTAGAAAGGTAGGCACAGGGACAGATTTACAAAGTAGTAGCTTCTAGGAGTATCATCTAGTATTCTGTAGGTTAACAAGTCAAAAACCTTGATTATTTAAGTGTCCAGTCTCTATGAACTAACTCAAATGTCAAAATACAGGAGGGACTAGATTAAACTCTAGAAAAATGTATTTTTAGACATACACACACGCATGCACACACAAAATCATTCTGTCATTACTCAATACATTTCTATCCAGAAAATGTCTTGAACAGAAAGCTTAATTACTGTATAATTACTATGTTGATAGAATTAAAATAACGGTCATCATCAGTTTTTCAAAATGGTTATGAGCTTTAATTATGCATAGTCTAATGCAATCCTCTGAATATTAAATGTGATTTTAAATATGTATGTATGCACATTGATATGTATTTATATACATATATATGTGTGTGTTTATGTGTTCGATGTTTGGTGTGTGTGTGTGTGTGTGTATCTTTGTTTACCAGAGCTGCTATAACATATACCATTCAATGAATCAGTCTCTTCCGGGCTTCTCCTCTGGTTCCTCTTCTGAAAGCAATTTCCTTAGCTTATAAGGACTTCAGAAATAGTGGATTAAGTCCACACCCATTCAGTTTGGCCATACCTTACTTAATAACCACTTAAAACTTCTATTATATATGCTTCACACCTAATAGGACCAGGGGTTAAGACTGAACATGTCTTTTGTGAGTGATAACATTCAATCTCCAAATACATACATACATACATACATACATACATACATATATACATATATATCTCCACAGATATCTTGATTTTTTTATTAGCTAAAATATTATCTTTCGTGTCCAAATAAAAACTAGATTTCAATGTGGTATAAACTAGATTCCCCATTAATTATTCATCCACTGAATTTCTCTTGCTACACCATAATTTTTGCATGGCATTTTTCACTTCTGCATTCCTCAGTGTATAGATAAGAGGGTTAAGCAGGGGTGTCCCAATTGTATAAAATACAGCCACCATTTTGTCCACTGGAAATGTGGTTAGTGGGCAAGTATATATAAATATGCATGGAACAAAAAATATAACAACCACAATAAAGTAGGCTGTACAGGTGGAGAGAGAGCTCTTTGCCTTTCTTCTGCACTGTGGTTTCTCAAAGAATATAAAATTACTATATAGGAGATAAACAGGATTATGAAACATAGCATACATATGGCCCCACTATTGGACACAACGAGTAAATTTATGACATAAGTGTCCATACAGGCAAGTTTCAAAAGAGGCTGCAAGTCACAGAAATAGTGATCAATCAGATTAAGGTCACAAAAGGGCAATCTCAAAGTCAAGAAAAGCTGTGCTGAAGAATGGATACATGATCCTACCCAAGCTACAATTACCAATGCAGTGCAGACACTCTGGCTCATGATGACCATGTATCACAGGGGTTTACAAATGGCCACATAATGATCAAAGGCCATGAGGATGAGCATGAAGATCTCCATTCACCCCCCCAAAAATGGTCTTTTTCTGAGCAAGGGAATCTACAATCAACCTGGGGGCTTAGTTGTAGAGAAGCAGGCATCAGCAAAGGACAGGTAGAAGAGAAAGAAGTGCATGGGACTCCCAAGTGTCCAGCTTGCCTCAATAGTCACCATAATGAGAAAGTTCCCCAACAGAGTTGCAAGGTAAAGAATCAAGAAGATCCCAAATATTGCTTTCTGCTTTCCAGCATCCTGTGTCAACCCCAACAGAATGAATTCAGCCACACTCTTATTGATCCCCATATCAGTAGCTGTAGGTAGAATGCAGTTGAAAAAGAGTTTAACCTGCAAAGAGAAGAAAAAGATTCACATCTTGGTAGCTCAGTGGGCTCAACATTGATTTCCTTGGTTCTGCTTTATAATCTGTTTCTTCTAAATTCCATAGATGTGTACCAGAATCCTCTGGAATTTTTGTAATTCTGCAGATGCCCAGATCTCTCCCAGATTTATTGATTGATTCAGAACCCCACTGGGTTGGAGCAAAGCATTTCTATTTTCTAACAAATGAATTGATTTTTACAAATGACATAATAGATTTGAAATTTGACTTTCTATTTAAAAAACAAACAAACAAAAACCAACAGAGTTTAAATAACCATCATATGTCATTCTGGCTTTTTGTAAGAATATTCTATTAAAAATATTTTCCTTCATTTTTTTTCAGCTCATCTATTTGAATCTTGTTATTTTACTTAGGATGAATATGAATATAGCAAAATAATTATTACATATCTTAGTTAAGGTTTCAGCTACTGGAAACAGATGTCATGACTTCAAATTCCAGCTCCATTATTTACTAGCTGTGATCTTGATCAAATTCCTTAAGACATAATCATGTATACTGTACTGATTAATGAAAAAAGATACGGCTTAGAGTAAACACCAAGCATGTCTCAGCCTCTACTTTTATTAGTGTTATAAAATTGTTTTTTCTTTCTGTTTTTATTTGTCTTCTACTGTCATTGTTTTTCTTTTTTTAGATCAGCCAGTCAATCTTCCCATTGTAATTTAGTTCATTTTTTCAAAATAAGTAATAAAATTATCATATGTATGCCATTTTCTTACATAATTCCACATTTATCTTTTGTTTTAATGTTGGAATTAAAATAAGCTGGAAATATTGTGAAAAATAGGGAGAAATGCTCCTCTCTTCTTAACATCTTAAATGAATTTTAAGATAAATGTAGATAGGGCCATTAGTTCAGCAAGGCACCATGTGGGAGGTGTTAGAATAGAAAACATATGAAGAGAAGAGTACAAATTCCTAAAGAACAGATTGGAAGTGAAGAATTCAAAATTCTGTAATGGACGAGCTACAAATTTAATTGGAAAACATCAGGTTTCAAACCACATTCTCTGAGATGCAAACATTCAGAAACTTTGATGAAAGCTGTGAGTACAGCTATCAATGACTAGAGTCTGAAGCCACACTACCTAGAGTCAACCCCACCATTCAACAGTGTTGTGACATTTAACAAGACCTTTGATATCTCTAAACTTTATTTTATTTGCCTGAATTCAGAAATTATAAAACAATCTACATTTTAGGGTTGCTATGAAATTTAAGTAATTTAATATGTACAAAACACATAGTTTCTGCAATAAGAGTGCTTACTACTAGGTTTCCAATGTTTGGAAAATTTTCATTAAAATTGTCTGCTTACCCATAGTAAAGCTGCATAACTTTATTAAAACATTAATTTCCTTTCCTGGGTGTCTGAAATCATATCACCACTGTGGGTTATACTGGTTTTCCCATGGTGAACAGAGGCTAGGATGAACATTTTTAAACATCTTTAAGAAATAAAAAAAAGACAAATGAATAAAATGTGAAGAATTGCAGGAAAACAAGGGGTTATGTGACAGGAATTAAACAGATCCTTGGTTATGAAAAGTTTGGGAACCAGAGATCTGAAAGCAGGAAAATGAGAGCATTTGGATAAGAAAAATGAAATGAAAGGTTAGTGGAAATACTTTGTCACATCAAGCAAATAGATCAACATGACACCTCTAGTTTACCCAGTCTAAAAAGGCATGGTAGAAAAGCTTAGGAAAGTAAGTTGCCTTCATGCTTATAGGCCATATAAGACAGGTTATGAAATTTTGAAATTATTCTATTGGAAAAATAAAAAAATTGGAGGCATAGAAAAATGAGAGCAGCTTCTATTAAGATTTTTTCAGTACCTAATACCTAAGAATAAAAAACATTCAGATATATTTAACAGTATTTTGCCAGCATTATTTTCAAGGCATATTGTCCAAAAAACCTTGAGATTAACTGTAATGATGTGACCACCTCCTTCAAGATATCAGAGCCCCGTTGTGGACATCTGGTTTTCTGTTCCCTGCCCTTAGAAACAGTGGATTCTTTGTGACTTCAACAAAATAAAGACTGGCACTGTGGTCATTCCAAATATGTCACACCAGTGTCTTCAGATTTGGTATTTCCTTTATTTAAAAGGAATCAAAAGGTTTTTTAAATTTCCATAAGACAACACCAAATTAGGGAACCAAAAGATTTGGATTCTAGTATTTCCTCTGCCAAACATGTATCTTGATCTTGGTCAGTTAGTTTAGATATAATTCTTAGTATAGATATTTGCAATAAGGGGGATCAAGAAAAAATCCTTTCGACTTTATTATTTTTTGTATTCCTAAAACACAGAATATAATGATCTTCTCACACAATGTTTAGTACTCATTAACTTTTAAATAAATGGTGTTCTTTTAGTGGGAAAAAAATAGTACTTTGAATAAGATATTTTGTGAGTTTTTCTTGTAAGAAAAATTAACTCATAAAGACCAGAAATTCAGTCTGAGATTTCATAAATGCCAATATCCCAAGTGGCTACTCTTGGAATTTTTAAGTGGATCCTGACTGGTCTATATTGAGTTACCTAAATTCAGTGATTTTTTTTCTGCTCTCATTCTTTCCTTCCTTGACTTTTTATCACACTTGCCATCCTCTGAAAGGAAAAATTGACATTTTAAAAATGTGATGTCATTAATTAAAATGTGTATACTAATCACGGTTTTAAAGTTAATATTTGAGATACTCACATAGTATTCAAGTCCTCTAACACTGCCCTATAATCTATTGTCTACTATTACTCCTGGTGCTTCTGCTAAAGCTTGCTCTAGTCAACATGACATTTGATGTCCTCACAAATATGCCATGACAGCCCCATTTTTTAATATATGTTTTTCACATTGTTTTTTCCTCTGCTATAACCTCAGATCTCCAATTTTACCCGTGGAGAGAGTACCAAGTTAAAATTCCACCTCCTCATAAAAGCCTTACTGGACTTCCTCAGTCACATAACTTGTTTACTACCAGCCTTATATAGTCTCTTTCTCTTTAGTTTAATTAAACAATGTAATCTCTAATTATATCCTTGTCTCATTTTTGATTGAACATCTTTTTTTCCATTTGATCATAAAATATCTCTTGAGGTAAATAAGACAAGTCATCATTTTCTCCTCTGTGCACTTCAGGGACGGGGGGGAGGCAGAGTTTGATTGAAAGCCATCTGTGTGGTTCAGAACCAGAACTCAAGCCTTCATGCTCCCTGGTATTCCCCCTGTAACATCCCACCTCCATTGCCATGCAAGGCATCAGACTCCAACCATCCATGTAGAGCCAATACAATGCCAAGAGTAATAAACAGGTAAAGGGGGAAGTCACTGACATGATCAGTACCTGTGCTGACTATGAAATGGATGCCATCTACTGGATGGGTCAACAAAGAAATAAGCACTTCTTATGTATATTTGAAAAATAATAATGAGGAAAGTGTTAAACAATGAGGGAAGAAGAAAGAGCCAGAGGGAAAAAGAATCACTGAGGTTAAGAGTCAGAGAAAGGTGAAGAATCAGGAGATGCGAAAGGGAAAAATGCAGAGTGCAAAGGAAAGCAAAAACCATGTTATGGATAAAGATTAACAGTATTTTATCCCATGATTTAATTAAAGAATCTGCTCTTCTCTCCTCCTCTGCACATATTATTCCTCAACACAACAAGAGAAAGGAGACGTAGCTTTTGAGCACAAGCATTTGTGACAGTGGGTCCTGGACACCCAACATTAGTATCCAAGTATGCATCTTTTTCCTGCCCTTAACCTTTGCAAATAATGAATCTGCACATTTAGGGTGCTATACCTTAGGCCCCTTCACTGTGCTCCCTTTTTAATCATAATTGGTCTGAAACAGGTAGTACAAAGCAGAGGTACATGAACGTCATGGCTCTCTGAAACATCAAAATGTTCATATCACTGTGGGAAATATGTTCCAGGAACTTCAAGTTTCTCAGGAGACAGAACTAGATGATAGTAAGTGCCCTAAAACTTACCTTTTTCTTATAAACAAAGAGATGATATCCAATAGAGAGGTTGAGGAGTGAGTTGCTATAACAGTGTGTCCTGGGAACAAAAGTTCAGGACAAAACAGAAACTTCCAGCAAATGATCCCTTTCTTGCACAGGATAAAGAGTTCAGAAAGGGCCAATAATCTCCTTGAGACTTAAATAGCACAGAGTCCAAAACAGCAAGGGTAGAAGTCCCATCACAGCCCATCTCTCTAGGTAGCAGAAAACTGCTCTGAGTTGGGGTGTATAGATGGCAGCTCTGCATGCCCCCTGCACTTTGGAGAAGAGAAATTATTCTCTACTGTTTGTGTGTTTTTACTCACTTCAGGTGGAGGGTGCCCTGCCACTGAGAATTCCTATTTTGGGAAGTCTAAAGGGCTGCTTGTTTCTGGCTTCTGGGTTTAATGTCTGGTCATGCCTTTACATTAGACTTAACAGTTTGTGGAAAGGCACACAGTGGAACATCAGTTGATAGAATGATGCACAATGGAAAAATAGGTGAGGGTAGCTGAGGGCCAGAGGATGACCACTCCATGGATTTGTGATTTTCCCAGTAAAGAAGTTGGGAGTAGGTGAAATTTAGGTGATGGCCCTTTAACAAATGCTTCTCTAATGGAGTTCATTGTTTTTCTTTTTAAATTCTAGTTTGTTTAAAAGATTAATCCTGTGCCCTGCATTTGCAATACACAGATTGTAAATCTGATAGATCCATTCTTGCTTGCTCTTTCAGGATCTATAGGGAGGGAAAAATCCCCATAGAGAGCCAACTCTTTGTAAGGCTGGAGTTAGATGCTGTAAAAGTGTCTGTGATACTGGCAGGAGGAGAATAAAGTTCCAACCTCTGCTTCCTTTCTAGAAATAAAAAAGAAAATATCACCAATACTCTTTGGTAGAAACCTACCTAAATTCAGCTCTATTGCTCTGAAGCATTTTCTGGATGAGAAGAAAAATTAAAGATTTCTTTTTCCTCCATCATATATTTATAGGGATTTCATAATAGCTCACAAATGATCAGAACTGCCTTTCAGCCTCCAGAGGTTCAAGATTTACTACCCTCCCCTCCCAACCCTGAAGGATTTTCTCAATGAGCTTCTTAGCACAGTTAGTCCATGAGCACAATGAAGCATGGGTCAATTAATCCTAGGCAAGGCTATCAACAGGTAGATTTCATCCTCATTCCTTTCCTCCTCTCCCATCCTTAGGGCCATCTTCCATTTCATTGAGCAAGTTCTCATGTCACCACATTTCTGCCCCTACCCTATGCACATACCCTGCTCCAAGGAAAGGGGTACTTTCAAACTCATATTGAGGTATAGACAACTAAAAGTTACCAAAGTCCTTGTAAGGTAAAACTCTAAATCCTTTTAAATAGATGTGACATTATTGAATGCTGGCACTATCACTTATGTTTCTGGGACTTTAGCAAGTTTATTATCTTCTCCTAATATCCTATTATTGGTAACTATTAATTAGAATAATTATTACTAGTCCTAATGATCTTAATGATGATGATAAAATATACTACTATGTAAATAATTTTAATAAAAACTGTTCATTTAAATTTCTGTAATTTCTAAAACATTTTGCAATTGGCTATTCAATAAAGAAAAGAGAGAAGAGAGGATACAAAGAAAAAAAATACATATATTTATTTGTAAATCAACTTCTTTAGGTATAACTTAAAGAACAAAATGCACAATTTTCAAGCATACATTTAGTTGACTTTTGACAAATGTATACAACCATGTAATCACCACCAAAATCAAGAAGTAGGATATTTCCATCAAACCAAAAAAGAATCTTCCTGCCCCTTTGCAGTCAATCACATTTTACAGTTTATACAATGACTTTTATTCACAGGCAAAGAATTAGATTTTCTCTTTTTGCATTGTGAGGGAAATTTATAACTCTGGAAAAATTATTTTTCTACCAGGGAGACATTAATATTTTTCAACCTAATGCTATAACCCTTGTGTGCCTATTAGTACCAAAAGAAGTTGAGGATAGAAGTGCTTGAAATTAAATAGCACCCTACTAATTGTAGCCAGATCCAAAGGAAAACGAGAAATTTCTCAGAAGCCATTTTGTGTCAGTGCCTGCTTTAATCCTAACTATACATATGAACCAGAATAGACGGACCCAACTTCTGGATCACTTAGAATGCATTTGGCAAAAGCACTTGACTTTGCAGTGATGCAATTTATATTACCTTATTGTTGATTCTTCAGGAGGGATGAAAATAAGGGGTACAAAATGTTAGTGAGTGGGATTTGCAATTCTAAAAATTAGCCAGAAAAATCAAATAGAGAAGGCACCATTCAATAATAAACTGGGTTAAGTGAGCTTTTAAGCCAGGCACATATCTGAAGGAAGAATACTAAAGCCATAGGAAACAACTTGTACAAAGTTTCTTAGGCAGGAGCATGCTAAGAGTCATGTAAAAATTTGGTAGGATTATCAATGTCTTGTAAAAAACAGTGGGGTTCAAGGAATTGTTATAGTTGGACTATGGTACATGTAAATGGGAAATAATGGAGGTGGGGTTGGAAATTAGTGCGTATGAAATTGAGATTAATGACAAGATTTACTGTATGACTATTGGAGTGAACATCTAAAATGATTAAAGGTTACTGAAAAATGATTGGGCAATCAGGCATTAATAAACCAGCATAATGGAAAGATCACCTTTGTGGATGTTAAATTTATCAAGAATTATGGCAGAAACATGGTAGAGTTTCAGTAATCAGCAGCCAAAATCTCCAAGGAATGAAATGGAATGATCTGGTAAACCAGAGATGAGTAAGAAAGAAGGGCTGAAAGTGGCATAATCTGACTGAGATTAAGTAGTAATGTTAAACAATGGTAACTAAAACCTCTTTTCCAGACCTATTGGCATGAGAACTGTGATAGAAAATAACATCCCCTTAAATGGAAGCAGCATCCAGAGTGGAGGACCAGAAAAGCAAGCAGATAAATGCAATAGCCACACAAGAGATTGAGAATGTAGGTGATTCTGCTTATTACTGTCCCAAGATCCAGAAGTACAATGATAAAGAATGTGCAGGAATGAAAATTAAGATGAAATTAAGATGAAAAGGGGGTTTCACAGAGCAGGGATACTTGAATACAAGTACAAATTTAAACAATCTCATAAATAAAAGATCAGTCCCTAGTTTGAGAAACATTCATTCAAACTCTTCAAATCCTTGGAACTCACAAAGTCCTGGATTTGTTACTGGATTTTTGAAATAACATAATCAACCAGAATGTGAGCTCAGAAGAAAAGGATAGAATATTACTTGGTGCATAATGAGGACTCAATAAATATCTGTTAAACTGAAATGAAATTTTTTTCCTGAGGAAAGAATCATTAACAGTCTAACAACATTTCAGTGATTACTGAGATTTAGATAATCAAAATTGACTGACTAGAGTGTCCATCCATTCCCTGACCATAACTCTAAGTTTTAAGTCATGTGCTTCATTTCCATTTTTCTATGTCCATGTACAGTTTACTTAAGAAAATGGTTTTTCTACTACACTTACTTTTGTGTCCTAAAGTATAGAACAATGTTCTTAATTTTAAATACTAAGTAGAACTCTTTTAAAGGAAAAAAGTATCTCATGAACCTCAGTTTTAATGGGAATGATTTGCAATGTAATGTTACTAATATAGATGTGTAAATATAAAATGAGTTGTAAGTGCTTTGTAATTATAGCACTTATAAAATGAAAAGCTAAACAGATTTTTAGACATAACTGCAACAACATCATTAAAATTTAAATTAATATATGTGCTTTTGGCACATCAATGTTAGTACCAATTTTCTCTGTAGAAACTATTGCAAAACCATTATTGTGTATCTCACAATCATTTGACATCCACCTGATACCTGATACCTGAAAATGCTTTTCTCATTTACCAAGTTCATATCTGCATACTTCCTATATTGCCAACACAGTGTAGCAGTGGTTGGCTTCACCCTAGTAGAAATCATTCTCTGGCAATAAAATTATGTGGCCATATCTGGATGTGAGTTGGTCATCAGAAGACCCATAATGTGCTAATATGTATTTTTATTTATCATCCAAATGAAAACATTATTTGAGCATTTTTATAGAAACCAACATTCCCCAGTGTTAAGACCTGTGATTTATTTTCTTCAAATTCTAAGCATTCAATCACGATAACCACCACAAATACTTAGAGTTTCTGCTCTGTTCCAATGACTCTACAACTGACTTGGGATATATCCCTGTACAAATTAGACAAGGAAACTTGCTTTCTTGGATTTTACATTTTAATAGAGGACATATTAGAAAAAAAGAAATATCTATGAAACTAAAATGTACATCTTTTAGAAATGATGAATTGTATTAAAATAAGAAAGAATAAAGAAAGATAAGGAGATTTGGAAAGCTATGAGAATGCTTAATAAATATGGTGTTTTGGGAGGCTTCACTAAGGGGAGACTTATAGCAGAGTCTTAAATAGATGAAACTATTAGCCAAAAACATTACTGGAAGAATGGTTTAATCAGAATAAACAGCTGAAGCAAGAATCTTAAGGTGCAATACTACCTGGTATGGTTAGGGAAGAGCAAAAATTTCAGTGTGGCTACAGACAAGAGAACCACAGTATAAGTAGGAAAGAAGCCAAAGAAGCAACAAAAAGTCAAATCAATGAAAAGATTTGGCTTTTACTCTGAAGGACATAGAACCATTGTAGGGATTTATGCAGAGGAGTGGTCTTATTTTAATCAGGTTTTATAAGGAGTGGTTGCTGTGTTGGAACTAGATTAAGCAAAAAAAGAATAGAAGCTGTAAGAATTATGAGAGTCTATTGTTGTGCTCGAGGCAGAAAACAATAGCAGTTTAGAACAGAAAGGTAGAGGAATTAATCTGAAAACAGGATATAGATCGAAGCCAACACTTTTTTTCTATGTAAGATGTGAATTTGATACCACAGTTTTTTGCTCTCCAATATTTTCTGTCTGGGCAAATGGAAAAATAGATTTGACTAGGAATGGCTGCATATAGAGCATGATTGGAAAAATATCAGTCTTTAATTGTAAAGTTTTCTATTAGAGATTTAGAGGAAGATATCAAGAACCATTCTCCCAATGAAATGAAAGGTCTGGGTGGATACCTAAATTGAGAGTTATTAGCTTGGGGATAGTATTAAAAGCCTTAGAATCCTTGTTTTGAATTGGATAAATTTAACATAACAAAAGAAATGAAATTGCTTCTGTGAATTTTGGTGCCATTAACACATGAGTGTCCAGAAGAACTCAGCTAATATTAATTATTTGGGGATAGAAACTTTCAGATAATCACTGTTTTTCCACAAATGTTTAAGCCAAGAGGAATTTCATAAAATATAAGAGAAAATGGTTTTTACCCTCTATCATCTTATCTTCATTACCATTTCTAATTTCCACATTTCTCTTTTCTCCAATCCACAAAATTCACTTTGCTCTCTACAGCAATGCTAAAGTATATCCATGGGTAGTAATGTCAAATTTGTGGCAAGTCAAGATGCTTGTTGATATATTAAGTTACAAAACAGGAAAATATTACCACATCATCAACAGGACTTGCAGTTTGAGAGGTTTTCCAATAAAGAATATGGGCTTTATGTAAATCTTCCAAAATGTTATTGTTAGAGTTGGAAGGTCCACCAGTGGTGTTATTCCCAGAGTCATGCTCATGCAAAGCTTCCAAAGTGGCATTGGATAGGTTTATCCACCATAGTTTAGATTCAGTCCTTAGATACATAGGAAAACAGTCATCATCATTTTGGTTTTAGAGAAAGATTATTATTGCCCAGTCCCTCATGGTCTGGCTCTTATTGCTCAAACTCATTAGTTAACAATTTCTAGAGCAGAATGTAAATTTTATGTGCTGACATAATAAACATAAATCTACAACAGAAAATGCTTATTCTGGTCATTGGACAATAACTTTCTATACAAGGACTTGCATCTCCAATATTTGTTATGGTCTCAAGTAGTGTTGACCCAAAACATTCCTCCTCACACAAAAATGTACCTGTCAGGCAGGCTGGCCTGAGTGTCTTACAAAATAATCAGTGAACCATGTCCTTACATTAAGATTGTGCCAACCACTATCTTCATATCAATGTTGAGATAATAACTACAATAACAATAAATCTACTTTGGTCCTTGGTTACACTCTCCCCTTATGTTTGTTCACCCCTCAGTCTTAAGGGATTTAGGATGATGAACATTCTGACTACTTCAGGCTGAGAGGGGACTTAGACGTTATGTGTATAATCCCTATATGATTTCAAGGGACAGATGAATGGCCACATTACATGTTACACAAAAAGCTACCAAATTTCAAATAAGGGCTTAATTATCTGATATTTATGGCCCTTTGAGGTCATAGTTTTGCTGAAGGGACTTTGAGGTGCCTCTTAGCTAGAAGATATGATTCAGATTCAGAAGCACCAAAACAGAATTGTTAACAAAATGGATCAGTCATAAAAAAAAAAAAAGAAAAAGAAATTATTAGACTTGGATCAGAAACATGGAGAAGAAAATCCCAAACCAGCATAAAAACAAAGAGGGAGGTAAAGATGTAGATGCAACAGGATCTGGCTGAGAAGTTACAATTCAAAGAATAGGAGTGTGGGGTTGTTTTGGGCTCCCCAAAATCATCCTGCACTTGATATAATTTTATCTATATGACTTGGTCTCATAACTAACTGGGTTTCTGTGCTTTGTGCTCATTTTGATTACTTCTCTAACATTCTCACTGAGAAAGGACTATATTATCTATGTCAGGATGAGCACATTTACTCATCTCTTTCAATCAGTTTTATTAAAACACTAACAGAAATTGCAAGTGAAGGGTAATTTCAAAGCCAAGATAATCTGAGCTGAAGAATGGATAAAAGTTACTACCAAGGCCAGATTCACAAATACAATGCACACATGTCTGCTCATGGTGGTTATGTACTGCAGTGGTTGCAAATGGTTACATAGTGATCAAAGGCCATGAGGATGACAAGCAAAATCTCCATGCACCCAAAGAAGTGGATTGCAAAGGTCTGGACCACGCACTCATTATAGCAGATAATTTTCTTCTCAAAGCATCTATAATCAACCTGGGTACTGTGGTTGTGGAGAAACAGGAATCAGCAAAGGATAAATAGAAAAGGAAGAAGTACATGGGGCCCCCAAAACATTTGATTGTATTTGATAGTCAACATAATAAGTAAATTTGCCAACAGAATTGCCAAGTAGAGAAACAAGACCACAAACACTACTTTCTCCTTTAGAATATCCTGTGTTAACCCAAACATAATGAGCTCTTTCACACCGCTATTCATATTCATGGTTACAATAAATATAGAAATGTTACAGCTGAGAAACAGTTTATCTCCAAAGAAAATTGAGATAGCTGTGATTTGGTAAGGACAGAAGACTTGTGCTTTTGAAAGCTCTCACAGTTCTAATTCTATGAACACTGTATTTCAGTAGTTCCCAAAGTTTTCTATGCATTTAAATCACATGGAAACTTTTAAAAAAATTGTTAATGACCATGCTTTATCTATGGAATCTTCCTGTATGGAAGCTAGATTTTTTGTAAAAACAAACGAACAAACATGCCATTGATTGTGCTCTCTGGAAAGGTCTAATATCTTTTGACTTTGCTGTTTCACCTTGAGCGAGTCACTTTAATGCCTTAAAACTTTACTTCATATAAAAATTATAGATTCCTATATGCACTTATTAATTGTATGCATATGAACATGATATACATACATGGATATTGTATATTGTATCTCAACTGAAAACTAACATATCTATATATCTATATACATTAAAATATAAAATATACAGTTTCCCTCTTGAGAAAAAAACTTTTTTTGATATTGAAACCAGTTTGCATCCATTATTTCTGACCTCTTCAATGTTTTGGTTTGATTATGCTTTAAGAAAAAATAATTATGCTTTAAGAAGAAATAATTACTCCAACTTTTGGCTCATTGTGGTCATAATTTTACTATCAGTGTCATTCAGGACAGTGACTATGAAATGATGGTGAAATGTTTGAATAAATCATTGGGACTGGCATTATAGAGGAAAATTGTTATGCATGCAAAATCTTTCAAATTCCATGCTAGATGCATGATATTGAGTTGACTTCTTATTTATCCTACAAAGTGTACCACTTCTTACATCTATAAGCCTGAATAATGTCTTTACTCAAATATGATTCTCTCACTTGTATCTGCCACAGATATATGTTTTCTTTAAATATTTTTGTTTAAATATAATTGTAATTGTAAAAATGTATTTTTGAATTTCCCTAGGCAGATATTTTTCCACTGTTTTATTCTATTTCTTACATTATAGATGCATATATATGTAAAATAATCATCCTATATTTTCATTATGCATTTTAATTTTGTTATTAACACCAACACAATTTTTACCTGTAATTAAAGGAAGTCCATACCATAATTATCTATTTCAGCAATTTTACATTACCATGTAAACTTTTCATATTATATTTTAAAATTTATCATTATTCATTTGTTTTCAAATTGTCAATCAAATATTTTTCAATGAATAACTTCTCATTTTTACTCTTTACCTTATGTTTTAAAATTTCATCAAAATAAATTTCCATGGGATTACTGATACAAAATATATGAATATCTTCAGAATTATTGATAACTATTGACAATTAGCCTTCCAATTTTGTTTTATCAGTATTTACTAAAAATAATTGAAAAACAAATGTGTTCTTCCAAAATTCATATTTTTTTCAATCACAGTCATACTGTTTCTTACATATCATTATAGATATTTCAGTTTTTTTATACAAGTATTTGCATATTGCCTAATTATTTTTAATTGTTAATAAAATTATAAGAATATGACAGAGATTTCTAATAAAATTCAAACTTTTCACATAACCTTCCTTCCTTGTTTAGCAGAATTAAAATTTTGGTATTCAAATCTTTGTGTACTGGTGATAATACTGTATTTTTATGTTTTTATTTCTAAAATTTTGTTTGTATTGAATTATGCATATCTTTTCAGTTATTTTTTATTGCTTTACCAGGAGGTCCCAGGGATCGAACCCAGGTCCCTCCATATGGGAGGCAGACGCCCAACCATTTGAGCCACATCCACCCCCCCCCAAGTTAATTTTTTTTATCATGGACATTTGAGCTCATAATTCCACTTTTGTTCATTTTTATGTGTCAATTTACCAATTTTTTCCCCATTGATGGTTATATTATTGCTACAATTAAGGAAGTTAAAATCTTTATAATATCCTGTCTAATAACCACATCTCTTTTTTGACAAATCACCAACCCATCAATGAATCAATAACATCACCAATTCTATAAACATATATATACTAAGAACCTACTCAGATCTGTAGTAGCTATAGTAGAAAATAGTTTTCAAACTCTTCATAGTCGAATTGGAGGGATAAAAATATCCTCTAGATAAAATCAATAATTATGCAAGTATAACACATGACTATGTGAGGTGAGATAATAACAGATTAATGGTTCCAAATCAGAGCAATTCCAAGAGAAATAATTGAGAAATAGTTGAATGGACAGATAAGGATGATAAATGAAAAAGAAATGGAATTATGGTTTTAAATGCGTGAAACTGAAGTTTCCAACTTGTTTACTTGGAATTAGATATTCAGTAAGTTTGATATGGGTTTTCTTAGTCAGAGTATTTCAAATTTAGCAACCCTTATAGTCAATTTACTAATAAAACTATGTAATCTATAGAAAATGCAAATATTATTTCTTTCCAGCTGATCTCAGAAGGATCATACCAGTTTTGTTATTATAACTAAAATATTTGTATGGCAGTTCCAATTATCAATGATAAATACAAAAAATAAAATGAATAAATTATAACTTCACTTCAATATATTTTTACATTGTTTATGGAGGAAAAATAAAAGCAGTCTGTCCTTGGCTGTGTTAAGAGGCACATGAATTAAGAAAAGTGAGGAAAAATTGTAAGAAGGGAAATATACATTATTTCAGTTAAATATAGATATGACCCTATTAAAACTACATGCTTAATAAATGAAAAAATTTAAAAAACAAATTTGTGGACAGCCATGAAAGTCGTATCATACACAACTATTTATATTTGCTTTAAATAAACAAAGAAATGATTTAAGAATATGAAGATAGGAAAGCAGCACTTGAACAACTTGGATGTCTTGGCTCAGACCAATACCACCTCAGAGTTTTATCACTGAATTCAGCCATGGTTTCCTAACTCTCCGGGACTATCCTACCTCTATGAATTTGGAGACATCCCAGTTTTGGAATGTGCCATTTTCTCTTCTTTAAAATCCTTAAATTTTAGTTGTTGAAATTTTAACCAATATAAATTATATCTGGTGCCCACAATTTATCTCTACTACTAATCTCTTTTCTTCCCAAATGAAAATCTATCTCTGTCTATTATAAACTTATATTTCTGTGATCCTATTTAAATGTTTTGAAATGAACAAATTAATCCTAAATTATGTAAATTATGTTATTTTTGTACTATGAACTTATCATTTAGACAGGTTTTAATTTTTCTTATTTTACTTTACAAATATTTTCTTGTGAGGTACCTGTGGCCATATGTCTTGTTCTTTTTAACATATGAAGCTTGACCCATAATGCAGAGATTTTCACCCAATAGAATTAGGCTTGAACTAGGACAGAATGCCTCTAGCATAGCACTCCCTGTAGCATCAAAACTGCAAGTCACAGAAAACACCAGTTCCCATGCTTCCATGTAAATTGCACCACAAAAAAGAGAATTTGAAGGGCAACATAAAATGATGCCAACTGACATCTAATGTTCCTGTCCTTTTCCCAACATCAATTTTGGTAAAGATCATGGTGGGACAAATATCAAAGCAGGTAACTAGATATGTAACTAATAATTGTGAAGGAAGGAAAGGCCAGGGATTCAATGAAGTCAGAGTAGAGTGATCTGAGCAGAAACCAGGGGAGGTGGAAGGTAGAAGAGTCAGAGAATAGTACACAGAAAGCCATACAGAAGAAAGGGGAAAAAGAGTGTAGCAAGGGTCATTTGACAAAGAATTCATCACAGAATTTGGGTTCTTTGCTTCTGATGCTCTGCACTATCACTTACCACCAAACATGAGAAGGCATGTGGTTGTGGGTCATGGACAGTGGTCACCATGGGTCTTCAAAACCTAGGACAATAGTTAAGAAGTTGTAGGTTTATCTTAGACCCTGTTCCTGGAACATTGCCAGTAATCTTAAACTCTTCAAATAATGGGACTCCCAAGAATAGAAACATCCTCGAGCCTGGCCTCAAAATGATGGTGTAGTTAGTCTCCCCTTCTGTGAATAACGAAGAAGCTTTGTGCTGTTGTGTTGTGTCCAGGGAATGCTTAGGAACCCTAGAGCACCACAATCCTTCATTCTGGAAATACTCTTCAGGAGAACCATCATTTTTTACAAAGCAGACTGCTTAAGGTGTCCGTCATATCAGTCTTCTGGAGGATGTGAAGAAAATATTTCAGATGGACTGAAAAACTTACCTCTAAGTACAAATAAATGACTCCCAATAAGGTATAATTCTCATATCTGAAACTTTAATTTAATTAGAAGATGAATCATATGAAGTCTAGATAAAATATGCAAATCATACTTCATTTTGCTTTATACATGCTTTGTATTACAGAAGGTATAGTGGAGTGAAGAATATGAGAGAGAACAGATTCTTGCTGTAGTCCAAACTCACATGGATCTTCCCAGAAGCATTGGGTTAATAAAAACTTGAGGGTCCATGGCACAAAAGAGCTGTAGTGAAGAATAGGAGAAGTTTCTCAATTTAGTTCCAGAAAAATCTTGTATGGAAGAAAATATTCCCTCTGACATAGAAATACCACTGTGGCCAGCTGTCTTTCCAGTTTCTCTTTTAGAGAAATATGAGTTAAGTATTTCACTTTTTACTGCATTGGATATTTATAGTAACATCCAAAAATGTTGCATTGCTTAAGGAAAGCTTTCAGTCTCTGGAGCTCCAAGAAAATCTTTACTCCCAGCCCTGTCCTAAAGAATTGTCCAATGAACCACCCACACAGAGAGTCAGAGGTCAAAGGCAAACTATGAAGTCAATTATTTAAATTGCAATTAACTCTGAATAGTGGATGTGGAAAGACCATTCTTTTCTCTTTATGATTTGTTCAAACCTATAGCTACTAGAGTCAGGGGAACTTTTGATAAAGGTGGATATAGGTGAAATAATATGTGTGATAGAAATGAGTCCTGGTCCTACAACACATCTGCTGTGAACATAAGGAAATTTCTTAAACTTTCTCGTCAATTTCCTACTTTGTAAAATTTTACTAATAATACTAATTATTTATTGTAACATCATTAATGATATATTCTCCCATTTCTAATCCCATCTATGATTTTGAATCAATGGGAAAAGAAAAAGATTTTTTTCTTAAAAGTTAAGAGAATTATTGAATACTTAACTTATCAATTTATTTTTATTTTTAAATATATGTCTATGAGTATGTGCACTTCCACTCACTGTGTAAAAAGTAAGAAGTTTGATTTTGTATGTGGCTGCAAGCAATAAAACATGGGATAGATTATATTATACAATTAATTTCCTATTTGGAAGGCCACATTACTACCCTAACTGTGAAACAAGAATTACTTTTGGCAAGGCATAAGTAGGTACCATCAATGAGGATGAAGAGAATGATTGGGGTGATGGTGTGAGACAAGTGGGAGACAAAATTGACATGTTAAAGGGCATGAATGGATTCTACCATTCTTTAAACTTTTACTGGGTCTAGTAGCAACTAGCAGATCTAATACTTGCAGAAGAAATTTTTGGAAAAAAATACACACCAATTACATGGCATTATATGTTAAAAGTGGACTGTGAGAATCTTGAAGAAAACTTTTGCTAAATTCCTTAAAATTTGTGAGTGAAATGTTCTCTGTAAATTAGATGGGAATAAAAAGGCTTAAATTTATAAAGTTTCTGTAATAACTAATGAAGATAATATATAAAAAGAAAGAATTATTGCCTCAAGTAAGTACATAAAAATTTGTATGTTTGTATTAATCCTCCTTAACAATTTGCATTTGAGGATGAGAGAAAGAGTGTAACTTACTCAGTGTCAAACAGTTATATAGTAATTGACCTGAGTTTATAATCCAACCTCTTTAAAACAAGTCTAAAGCTTTTCCTTTTTATAAAACTGTACAGTAATGTACTATGCTCCCTTGGCCTGAGAAATAAGAACAGCCAATGAATGAGTCTCCACATCAGACTTTGGAGTAGAAAAATGTTAAACTAATTCCCAGCTCTGAGGGATAATCAAGCTTCCCAGTTCTGATGGCAAAATCTGTAAGAGGATACTTTCCAGATCATTAAACTCTCCAGTCTCAAGAAGCTGAGTCAATGATTCCTGGGGTTCCTTCAAGCACCAAGGTTTACTGACCATGTGGTCATTAATTATTCATTGTAGAATGAATCACTGTATTATCTAATTGTAATCTCAGTTTTGTCAAATCAATGTTGGGGGTCTATGAAGGTAGACATGTAACTTTAGGATGAACTAAAGCCCTATATTAGTCTCCATCCATATAAATTTTTACCTTACTAAAATGAGGTTTCCAGTGAATGCTCAAAAATTATGGCCCGATTGAAACAGGTGAGGTAGTTAGTGTTGTGTGTATATAAATGTTCATGGACCAAAATATATGATAACCACAATAAAGTGGGTGGTCTGGGTGAGGAGAGCTTTTTATCTTCCTACTGCACTGTTGTGTCTCAGAGAGCATAAAACAACTGTATATGAAATAAGCAAGATTACAAAGCACACTAAGCATATGCACACATCTAGTAAATTTATCATACAAGTGTCTGTGCATGCATATTACATCAAGGACTGCAAGTCATAGAAATAGTGATCAATCACATTGGGGTCAGAGAAGGGCAATGTCACAACTAGGGATAGCTATGCTGAAGAATGGATACAAGATGTTACTGAAGCCAATCACCAAAGCACCAAAGGAACGCTGATTTATGGTGGTCATGAATTGCAGGGGCTTACAGATGGCCATATAAAGACCTTAGGCATGAGCACAAAGGTCTCCACGGACTAAAAGAAATGGGTAGCAATGTTCTACATCATACAGTCATTGTTGGAAATGGTCTTGTTCTGAGCAGGGGCATCTACAATCAATGGGGGAACCTCAGGTTTCAAGATCCAGCTATCAGCAAAGGATAGCTAAAACAGAAAGAAGTTTATGGGGTTCCTATGGGTTTGTCTTTCCTTAATGGTCACGATGATGAGAAAATTCCTCCCAAGAGTCACTATAAATCATCAAGAAGACCCCAAAGATTGCTTTCTGCTTCCCAGCATCTTGTGTCAATCCTATCAAAATAAGTTGATTCACACTCTTGTTTATTAGTATAGCAGCAGCTGTAAGTAGAATGTGTTTGACAGGTTTAATCTGCAGTGAGAAGAAAAGCAGTGACATCTTGGGAATATCAGTGGACTGAACTGCAAATTTATTGGTTCTGCTCTATACTCTTGTGTAACCGTTGGCCAATTTGATGTAATTATGAATTCCAAAAATATAATTGGATCATGCTTGTAAACTGATCTGTTAATCTGGGCATGATTAGGTTATGATTAGGGCATTGAGCCCCACCCTTTGGTGGGTGGAGAATCAAATATAAAAAGAATGGCAAGAACAGTTTTGAGAAGCAGTTTTTTTTTTGAGAACCAGTTTTGATGTTGGAGAAAAGGCCCCAGAAGAAGAGAAGTGAGCCGTTCACCTGATAGTCTACAGCTGACCTTGTGAAGGAACCAGAAGAGCTAAGCCTGGAGAGAAATGCAGCCCTGGAAAGAGAGGAACATAAGAAGCCTGAACCCTGGCAAACATCGGCAGCTGTCTTGCTCCAACACATGGCAATGAACTTTGGTGAGAAGAAACTTAATGCTTTATGGCCAGGTATCTGTGGACTTCTACCCGAAATAAATAACCTTTATAAAGACCAACCCATTTTTGGTATTTCACATTAGCACCCCTTTGGCTGACTAATACATCTTGCATCTGGTGTTAAACCCCAGAATGAATTGATTCACTCTCTTGCTTTTTGACATATCAGCAGCTGTAGGTCTAATGCAGGTGAAAAAAGTTTAATATGCAGAGAGAAGAATAGAAGTATCATCTTAGAAAGATCAGAGCTATGAAAGCTGAAGAACTCTATTCCAGCATATGCAAGCACTACTATTTTTTAATATAGTAAAAAAATATAGTTTATTTTTTTTTCTTTTTTTTGTGTGTGTGTGTTTTTTTTTTTTTATTATGGGTAAAAATCAAAATTCTCACAATACATACAAACATTTGCAAAATGATATATAAATATATATGCATATATGTGTATTTGCTTACAAAAATGCTATTTATATATATATATATATATACATATATTTTAAGAGGTGCTCAGTTTACCCAAAATACCCAAAATGCTCAGTTTACCCCCTTATATAACCCACTGGGATTCCCACGCCGCCCACCTCCCACACCTCCCACCACATCCCACACAAACATCTCCCACAGTGTGGCCCACCAACCCCAACGAACTTACACATCCTGGAGCCTTGCCACCAAACATAGACCACAGTTCACACTGTAGACCACACTCTCTGCCACTCAGTTCTGAGTGGTGTGTGCTGATTTAAAATGGCCTACATCCATTGCCACAACAGTACCCAGGACAACCTCCAACTCCCAAAGAAGCCCCTGTATTTCAACTGCTCATCTGCTCCCTACCCAAAAACTGTCAAGTGGCCACTGGCTTCACCTCATTGTTATAATTTCTTGCATTGCAAGAATCACCATATGTGAGCAAGAGAATACCATCAAGTCCATTCTAGTCCATAGTTCTTCCCCCAATCCAGAGGCAACTGGGATGGTGATGTCCACTCCAACTCCAAGTGAGAGAGGGCTTATATCCCATGGATATGGTGGGTGGGATGATCCTGCCTGCAGATGCAGGCCCTCTCCATTCCCTGGGATGGCCATTTCCCATCGTTGTCTCCTCACCAGGTGACTTGGATGAGTCCATTGAGCTGTAGGGTAGGAGTTGCAGCTCCACCTAGATTTCATGCACACCTGGCACATAGGTAGGCAGGAGGCTCCAGTCTCTGGAAGTATACCTAAGAAACTCCAGCATCACATGTAGGTTTGAATAGAAGGGACTGGTGAACCATGTGCAGGGAGGACTTATTATTTTTAAAGAAGTTTTAGATTACAGAAAAGTTACATTGAAATTATGAGGGATTCCCATGTACCCTCCTACCTGTCCCACATTATCCCCTATGTTTTTTAAATGTAGCAGTACAATGTATTATGATGTGCCTGTAAAAGCCACTCATTTTTTAAAAATGCACATTTAAAAAATGACTCACTTGTGACAAAGACTAACCTACCTACAGTAATAATCTATAAAATTAAAGCCATCATTGTGAAATTTATCAGCACTTCACACATATAACAAATACTGAAGGAGTCAACTACCATTGTTATAACTTCTTTAAAGCCAAAAACTTAAGCACAAATCAAAATTAAGAGAAACTTCAGAATGCTCACCTATGCATGCATTTTTGGCTGAAATTTCAAAGATTCCACATATAACAAAACCTCAACTTTGAATCAAAATGAATATTAAAAACATTCAAACCTTGTGACAAACTTACTCTGCTGAAGCAAGGAAAATATAGTGAATAGGAAAAGCAGTATATTTCTAAAAGAGAAAGCAATCACTTATTTCCTTTTGTTTCTCATAAAACAAAAGTCAATGAGTCAGCATTTTAATAACACTGACCAAGTTATTTACTATTCAAGAATTTGCTTTCCAAGTTCTGTCTTTAAAATATATCCATCCATATATTTGGATTAAATTAAATTTATAAATCAAAAACATTTTGCTCAGGTTTCTAATCTTAAGTATAAACAATAACTTATCAAAGCATCACCCAAACACTATACAATAATGCTTTCATTTAGATTTATGTGTTTCATCTGAAAAATTTATCTTACAAATAGGAGTTTTGCCATATTTCTCCAGAATAAATGTCCCTAAGTCTAAAACTTTAAATGATAATCAAAAAAGAAAGAATCAAATAATTCATGCTATGCATTTTCCTTCTTTGGGCTTGATAAAAAACAGAGCCATCTGGTGTTGGATCACCACCTTCCTTCTCACAGTCTCTACATTCCCAGAAGCAGACACAATAACCATAGTTTTATTTGTTGAAGCTGTCTTCAGTTTCTCAGCAATAGCTGCACAAACAGCAACAATCTCATCACTTTCAAAGTCACAGTCAGGAAAAGACTGATGAGAAATCTGTTGCTTCTGCTGATGATTCACGTTTTTTAAATTCTCTGTGCCACTTTCTGATGTTCCTGGAATGTTCTTGCCCAAGAAAGGTCTTCTTTCCATATTTCAGGGTGCATTGGATAAATGTGAAGGGCTACTTGAAAATTTCGAATTGCTTCATTCATTTTGTCCTTCAGCTCTCTGTTGTTCTATTTTTCTTTTGTCATTCTTCTTATCCTTAAGTTTAACCTTCCTAAAAATCTTCTCCAAATCTTTGATGCTTGATTTTCCTTTCAGGCTACAACATCCCCTTTAGTATCTCTTGCAAATCCAGTCTTTTAGTAACACATTCTATCAGTTTTTGTTTGTCTGTGAGGACTCTGAACTCATCCACATTTCTGAGGGACAGGTTTACTAGATACAGAAATTTTAGCTGGCAGCTTTTCTCTATAAGTACCTTAAATACATCATACCACTTTTGTCTCTCCTCCATGGTTTCTGATGAGAGGTCAGCAATTAAACTTAACAAGTTTTCCTTGTATGTGATGCTTTGCTTTTCTCTTGCTGCTTTCAGAATCCTCTCCTTATTTCTGATATTTGTCATTCTGAATTTTAGGTGTCTCGGGGTAGGTCTATTCGGATTTATTCTGTTTGAGTGCATTGTCTTTCTTGGACATTGATATTTATGTCATTCTTAAGGCTTTGGAAGTTTTTGCTCATTATTTCCTCAAATATTCTTTTGGCCCTTTTTCCATTATGTTCTTCTGGGATGCCAATAATGTGAAAGTTTATGCGTTTTGCATTGCCATTCAACTCAATGAGACTGTGTTCCATCTTTTCCATTCCCTTATCTTTCTGTCATCATGTCTTTTCCAGTTTAGATGTTCTGTCTTTGAAATCTATTTCTGTCTTCAAGCAATTCAAATCTGCTCTTATGTGCCTCTAATGTATTTTTTAATCTCGTCCATCTTGTCTTTCAATCCCATACATTCTGTTACTTTTCTTTGTAGGTTGTCAAATTGTTCCTTATGCTCTCTCAGTGTCTTCTTAATTTCCTTAGTCATATTTTCTTTAAATTGTTTAAAGTGACTTAGGAGAGTTGTGTGATATCACTGATTAATTGTATTAAATCCTATATCTCTTCAGGATATTTGGTTTGTTTTTTTGGCTGGGCCATTTCTTCCTGTTTCCTAGTATGGCTTGTAATTTTTGATGATGCCTAGGCATCTGAATATGTTGGTGTATTTACTCTGATGGCTAATTTCTTTCTCTTATCTATTGTTTTTTCTTTCCCACATATCTTCTTTGATATTTGGTTCAACTTATTCTCAATCTTTAAAATTTCCCATCTTAAGTGTTCAAAATTGGGTGAGGAATTCACTAGTGGGGTGCAGATTTTCTCCCATGATTTGGATAGAGTGTGAAGTTTTTGCCCATGCAGTTTCCACATGGGCGAACAGATGGCACTAGTTAGTGCACCTTGTCATGGAGATATTTCAGTCTCGGCTTTTCTGTGTTCCTATGTTGAGTCTCCAGATCAGAGATTCAAGGTGGCCTCTGCTGGCTGAATTCACTGAAGAAAAGCACCCCAAACTCCCCCCACTCCCCTTGAAACAGCTGATGAGGAGGAAGATGTCTGTCCCCTTTTTTGTGCCGGCTTTATTTATTTATTTTATTCAACATAAGGTCCTTGAGGTTCATCCATGTTGTCACATGTGTCAGTACTTCATTCTGTTTTACATCACATGTATATACCACAGTTTGTTTATCCACTCATCTGCTGATGGACACTTGGGTTTCTTCTAACTTTCAGCAATTGTGAATAATGCTGCTTTGAAATTGGTTTGTATATATATGTTCCTGTCCCAGCTTTCAGTTCTTCTGGGTATATACCTAATAGCAGGATTGCTAGATCATATGGCAATTCTATACTTAGCTTCCTAAACTGTCCTCCACAGTGTCTTCACAAATCTACATTCCAACCTGCAGTGAATGAGTGATCATATTACTCCAGATTCTCTCTAATTCTTGGAGTTTGCTATTTTTAAAATAGTGACCAGCTTAGTAGGTGTGAAGTTATGTCTCAGTGTAATCTGTTTAGCAGTTCCCTAACAGCTAATGATGTTGAGCATTTTTTCATGTGTTCTTTAGCCATTTGTATGACCCTTTTTGGAAAAATGTCTGTTAAAATGTTTTGCCCATTTTTTAATTAGGTTGTTTTTATTTTTATTGTTGAATTGTAGGACTTCTTTATATACATTGGATATTTAGACCCTTATTGAATATGAGGCTACTAAATATTTTCTCCCAATGATTAGGCTGCCTTATCATGTTCTTGACAAACTCCTGAGAAGCACAAAAGTTTTAAATTTTGAGGGGGTCCCATTTATCTCATTTTTTCTTTCATTGCTCATCCACTGGCTGTAAAGTTTGTGAATCCATTGCCTACCATAACGTGTCATATATGCTTCCCTATATATTTTTCTAAGAGGTTTATGGTCTTGGCTCTTCTATTTAAGTCTTTGATCCATCTTGAGTTGATTTTCTATAGGGTGTGAGATAGGGATCCTCTTTCATTTTTTTGGATATGGATTCAAGTTTTCATAGCACCATTTGTTGAAGAGACTAATCCCTCCCAGTTCAGTGAACTTGGCAGCCTTGACAAATATCAGTTGGCCACAAATGTACATCTCTTCTTCTGAACTCTCAGTTTGGTTCCATTGGTCAATAAGTCTATCCTTGTGCTGATACCATTCAGTTTTCACTAATATCGCTTTCTGATATGTTTAAAAGTCAGGTATTGTGAATCCTGAAACTTTGTTCATTTTTTTCAAGAAGTTTTTCACTATTCAGAGCTCCTTACCCTTCCAAATAAACTTGATAATTGGCTTTTTAAAAATTTATTGAAATATATCACACATACATAAACATACATAAACAATAAGTGTATAGTAATAGTTGTGAACTTACAAAACAAACATACATAACATCAAACAGGGCTCTCATACCTCAGCCTACCACCAATATCTTACATTGTTGTGAAACATTTTTAACTAATGATTAAAGAGCATCCTCAAAACATTACTACTAACCAAAGTATTTTCCCCCAACCTACCCTATTATTATTATTATTAATATCATTTAAACATGAACATACATAAACAATAAATGTAGAGTAAAAGCTGTGAATTTACAAAGCAAACATTCATAACATCATACAGAGGTCCCATACATCAACCCTCCACCAACACCTTGCATTGTCATGAGACTTTTGTTCAAATTATGAAAGAATATTGTCAAAATCTTATTACTAATTATAGTACTTATCTTACATTTGGTGTATTTTCTCCCAACCCAACCTATTATTTTTTCAAAACATATATTTTATGACAGAAGGTGTAAACTTACAAAACAACCATTCACATGTGCAGAATTCCCAAACAACACCCCTCTATCAACACACCATACCGTGGTGGAACATTATGAGATAATATCATCTGATTATTAACAGGTCCACAGCATACATTTGGCACACATTTTCCATACTCCCCATTATCAACACAGTACATCTTTGGCATTGATGCAAAAATATTACATGATTACTGTTAACCACACTCCATAGTTCACTCGTGTTTTCCCATGCTTCTCCACATTCCCACCACCCTGCAATACTGATGTACACCTGCTCTAGCTCACAAAGGACACTCTTGCATCTGTACCACCAACCACTATTCTTATCCACCTCTGAGTTTACTATGTTATTCAGTCCCTAGATTATTCTCTAGCTCTCTGTCAAATGGCATTTACATCCCTAGACTACCCTTTTCAGCCATATTACATTTAAACCAGCTGTTACTATAATGTGTTACCATCAACTCTGTACCTTTCCACACTTTTACAGTAAAGCTAATTAAAACTTCTATATACAGTTTTAGGCAGTTAGGTAAATCAGTCTTCCTTAGCAGATTCGCCTTTTGACTCTGCCTAGTGCAACCTTGAGCCAGCTGGTATGCTCCCCAAAGCTCAAAGAGGGTCCAGGCGACCAAACTGACAGAAAGGAAACCCCTCTCTGCCCTTTGCCAGAACCCTCCCACTCTTGGAAAATGCTCTCTTTCACTTGGTGGCTGGCGGGAGTCGGGGCTCACCCTGGCCCTTTGCCCTGAGGGTGGGACTTAGCCATCTACAGTTTCCAGCCACGGGGCTAAAGTTTTATCTTGAGCAATCTATCTCCCTCTCCAGCTCTCTCCAGACTGATGCCCCAAAGTCTCCTGCTCCGTGGGCTCCCAGAACAGCTCACTTGGGCAGGATCTTGTCCCCAGTCAGCCATCTTTTGTGAGAGAGATGGTGAGTACCCACTTAAACTGACACCATCTTGCCACCTTTCACATCCTATCATGATAAAAGACTCTGAAAGATTGTAATAGATGGAAACTTTCTCTCCATGATAAAGGGCATGTATGAACGACCCATAGAAACATTATACCCAATGGTGAAAGACTGAAAGCTTTCCACCTGAGATCAAGAACAAGACAAGCATGCCCACTGTAACCATTATTGTTCAATATTGTGGTGAAGGCTATAGCTAGGGAAATTAGGCAAGAAAAAGAAATAAAATGCATCCATATTGAAAAGGAAAAAGTATAACTTTCAATATTCAAAGATGATTTGATCCTATACTGACAAAGCTACAAAAAACAAAGCTACTAGATCTAATATCTGAATTCAGTAAAATGGCAGCATACAAGATAATACTGAAAAATCACTACTGTTTCTATATATTAGTAATGAGAAATCTGAGGAGGAAGTCAGGAAAATTCCATTTATAAGAGCAAAAAAAGAATCAATTACTTATGAATAAATTTAACTAAGGATGTAAAAGACTATACTCTGAAAACTACAAAACATTGCTAAAAGAAATCAAAGATGACCTAAAGAAATGGAAGGATATTCCATGCTCATGGGTGAAAGACTAAATATCGTTAAGATGTGAATTCTACCCAAATTGATTTACAGATTCAGTGCAATTCAGTAAAAATTCCAAAAGCTTTTTTTACAGAAATGGAAATTTTATTTGGACAGGTAAGTTGATCATAATATCTTTAAAAAGAAAAATGAAGTTGGAGGATTCTTACTTCCTGACTTTAAATCATATTACTTGGCTACAGCAGTAAAAGCAGCATGGTGCTGGCATAAAAATAGACATAGAGACCAAGGAAACAAATAGAGAGCTTAGAAATTGACCCTCACATCTATTGTCAAGTGATTTTTGACAAATCTGTCAAGTATACCCAGCCAGTTCAGGTCATTCTATTCAACAAATGGTGCTGTGAGACCTAGATATCCTTAGCTAAAAGAAAGACAACCCTTATCTCACACCTTATATAAAAATCAACTCAAAGTGGATCAATGCCCTATCAATAAAAGGAAAATCTATACAAATCTTGGAAGAAAATGTAGGGAAAGATCTTTAAGATCTTTAGGTAGGTAGAGGTTTAAACTTTACACTCAAAGCATAAACAATGAAAAAAAAATGGATAAATGGACCTTCTCAAAATTAAACACTTTTGTGCTTCAAATAACTTTGTCAAGAGGGGGAAAAGTCAGCCTAGTCAATCAGAGAAAATATTTGTAATCCATGTATCAGATAACATATGGACAAAACACTTAAATAGACATTTTAAAAAGAGTAAATACAATGTCCAGAAAACACAAGAAAAGATGTTCAACATCACTAACTATTGGAAAAAAGCAAATCATGACTACAATGAGATGTCATTTTACACTTTATAGAATGGTCATTATTAAAAAACAGCAACAACACAGAAAACAACAAGTACTGGAAAGGATGTGGAAAAATAGGATCACTCTTTCACTGTTGGTGGAAATGTAGAATGGTATTTCCTCTGTGGAAAGTAATTTGACAGTTCCCCAAGCAGCTAAATATAGAACTGCTATGTGATTGGCAATTCCACTATTAGAAATATATTCAGACACACTGATATTTATTAAACAACAGCAACAATTACACTAACTGACTTTTGCACACTGGTGTTCATAGTGGCATGGTTCACAATTGTTGCAAGATGGAAACAACCCAAGTATCTATCCACTGATGAATGGATAAAAAAAGGTGGTATATACATACACTGGAGTACTATTCAGCTGTAAGAAGAAATAAAATTGCAACATATATGACAACATGGATGAACCTTGAGGACATTATGTTGATTGAAACAAGCCAGAGAAAGAAAAATGTATTGTATGACCTCAGTTTAATGAACTAAATACAATGAATAAATTCATGTCATTAAAATCTAGAGTATACATTACTAGGGTATAGTATGAGGGATGAGAACGGGGATCTGATGATTAATGTATGTAGAATTTTTAATAAGATTGTTTGTAAATGTTAGGAGTGGATAGAGTTGATAGTAACATATTGTGAGTATAACTAACATTTCTGATCTATAAATGTGAATGTGACTTTCAGTGGTATTCAGGGGTATTCTAGGGACCTAAATGTCAATGGAAATAAAGTGAGAGGATAATCTTGGGATTGTAAAACAAGTGAATTCGGTGATAGATATGTACTGTGGTTAATAGTACAAATACCATAATGTTCTTCCATGAACTAGAACTAATGTACACCACTTTTACAAGTTCTTAAGAATATGGTGATACATGGGAAAATATAACTATTACAACCGATGGACTATAGGTTTTATTTTTGCATCAATGGAAAAAGGGTGCTATATCAATTATAAGGGACAACAATAAGGGAGTATAAGAAGGTAAGGGATTTTTCTGGAGTAATGAAAACATACTAAAATTAATGGAGGTGATGAAAACACAACTCTGTGATAAAACTGAGAGCCATTAAGTGTGCACTATGGATGGGTTGAACCAGGCATTGAACTGTATAACATAATGAACCTGTGGTGGATGATGGACTATGGTTAACAATAATTATATGCAAACATTCTTACATGAATTATAACTAATGTACAATAATACTACATAGTATTAATAATAAGGTGACTTATTGGGAAAATAAACATAATGGAAGCTATAGACAATAGTTAGTAATATTTGAATGTTCTTTATCAATTTTAACGAATGTTCCAACACAAAGGTGTTGGTGGTGGGGTGGTGTATGGGAATCCTGTATGTTATTCATGGTTGTTTTATAAATCTCTTTAATAAAAAAGAAAGTAGTCCTCAGAGCCAAAGGCCGAATAAGCCATGTTATGAAATTTTCATGGTTCTATTGCCAAAGGAGAAAAATAAGGCACAGAAATATAAGAGCAGGTTTTATTAAGATTTATTCAGTTCCCCAAAACAAAAAAAATATTGAGTTGTTTAATTTTACCTACCATTTTTAAGGAATTTTGTCCAACAGACTTTGAAATTATCTGTATTCATAGCCTACTTCTTTAAGATATCAGAACTCCACTGAGGAGATCTCTCTTTCTGCTCCTTCCCTGAATGTGGAAACTAAGTGGATTCTTTCTGGCACCAAAAAAATTAAAGACTGGAACTGCATGCATCCCAATATGATGCATTCGCATCTTTAGTCTAGGCATTTCCTTTCTTGTTTTTCTTATTTTTTTTTTAGAGAAGTTGTGAGTTTACAGTAAATTCTTGGAGAAAACTGAGAGTAACTATATTTACACCTTCCCTGCCTGTCCATTATTAACACCTTGCATTAGTGTGGTATATTTGTTACAGCTGGTGAAAGAAAAAAATTATAATTTTACTATTAACAATAGCCCATGATTTTTAACAGAGTTAGCCACTTTCTTCCTTAATGAAGTATCAGATGTGTGCTTCCAAATCTCCCCTAAGTTACATCAAAACTTGCTAGTCTAAGATATCTCTTGATCTTGGACAAGTTAGGTTACATCTACAGTTCAGTATGACTATTTAAAAAAGCAGCTGTCTCAAAAAAATATCTTGCTTCTGCTTGACAGTGACATTTTTGTGTTTCTCAAACGTACAATAACATAACTCCTTTCACACAATTTTTAGTACTCATTGAATTTTAAAAAAAAATGTTTCACAATTTAGTGAAAGAATAATAAAACTTCATGTGAGATACTTATATGAGTTTTCATTGTGAGAAATTTTAACTCAGACATATCAGAAATTCACAAACAAATTTCATCAATGCCAATATCACAAAACACTAAATCTGGAATTCTTTAAGTGGATATTCATGGATCTTTATTGAGAAGTCTAAATTAAGCAATTTCCTCCTCTCATTCTTTCCTTCTTCTGTTTTTAATCCACATGCTGTGTCTTGAAAGGAAGAGTGGGCAGTTGAAAAAATATGTCATAAATATAATCAATTGGTTACTTGGGTTTTAAAATTCAATAGCTGAGATACTCACATGGTTTTCAAGTACTCTAACCCTGTAACATCATCTTCCTTTCCACTTTTCCTCCTAGTGCTTCTGCTAATGCAGATGCCATTCATAAATACATGTAGACACGCTCATTCCTTGATATTTTCACATTTCATAGCAGCTGAAAGCCCTCTCCTAAGTTAAAACTTCCACACTCCATTTCTCCCTGTGGAGACAGTACCCCATTAACACATCATCTCCCCAGAAAACCTTCCCAGAGTTCACAGTCAAATAACTCTCTTTCAATCAAAATTCTACAGTTCAACTATATGCACACACAAATTCAATTAAATGATATAATCCTGAATTATATCCTTCTCTCATTTTTGCTTTAATATCTTTTTGTTCACTTGATTATATAATATGTCTTTGAAATAAGCAAACAAAGTTATGGTTGTTCATTTTTGAGCACTTCATGCTAAACTGGCAAGCAGAGTTTGGCAGAGAACACTCATGGAGATTTCAGGTCCAGACCCTACACTTTCATGTTCCATGATAATCTCCTACTGACACCACTCAACACTGATGTGCAGATCCCCACACCAGCAACATAAGAACTCATCCAAAGAGGCAAAGAATGGACTTAAATCTTGGCTCATAAAACAACTTTATTCATAAGAAAACTAGCATAAGAAAAAAAAACACACCTTTGTAGCACTATGGTTAAAATTAGGCATGGGCATATTATCCAAAATCTTTTGTATCCTTCACACTTTATGTAATTAAGAATGAAAATGGCCTGTATCTGGCATTGAAATGTCATTCAGGGCAATTCCAATGTTCAAAAATTGCCCCCATATTACACTTATTTTTCCCTCACCCTCCCCTCAGAACCTACGGTGGTGGCTGCCACTATATATCTTGTCATAACTTTCAAAATTGTGTGGGAGATGAGATTAAACTATAATGTAAACTATAATCCACACTTAGTGGCAATGCTTCAATATGTGTTCATTTATTATAACAAATGTACCACACTAAGGAAAGATGTTGTTAATGTGGGAAAGTGTGGAGGGGTAGGGAGTCAGGCATATGGGAATCCCTTACATTTTAATGTAACATTTATGTAACTTAAATATCTTTTTTTAAAAAATAGGAAAAAAGTATATTTAAAGAAATGAATGAAAAGAGAATTGTTCAGAGCTATAGGAGAGTTAAAAGAAAAACATAAAATACCATTTAAAAATAAAATCCAGAAGTAACTTTTTGGAAACATGTACTCAATTTCTACAAATTCTAGGAACTCACAATAATCACGGATAAGCTACTGACAATTTTGAAATAGAATAATACAGTAAAATGGGAGCTCTGATTACAGGGAATTTATTTTTATTTTTTTTGTGTGTGTGGCTAACTAGAATATTACTTGACACACAATAAGGTAGTCAATAAATAGTACATCAAGTTGAATAGAATTTTTAGTAAAAAGTACTTCTGTGTGAATCCTGGTGCCAGGAGACTGTGTCAGAGACTGCTAGATATATCCGTGAAAATGCACACTTCTCTTAGGCAGTATAACAGAGTTTTACAAGGGTTCATGGCCTTCAAATTCAATGTTGTGAGACTTGATGGTCAAGGCAAAACCATACCCTTAATGGGAAAAAACCCTCAAAAGGCACCTGGAAGCCCACTGCAAGCAGACTCTGATACAGGCACATCCAAAATCATTTTTAAATATATATTTTGATAAGAGAATTTGTGAGCTTACAAAACCATCATGCATAATGTGCAGAATTACCATTCACCATCTCTCCACCAGCACCTTACATTGTTGTGGAACATTTATTACAGATTATTAAAGAACATCATCAGACTATTACCACTAAATATGATCCACAGTGTACATTTTGTATATTTTTCCCATACACTCCCTATCATTAACACCATGTATTATAATCATACATTTTATATAGTTCATGAGAGAACACTCTTATATTTGTGCCATTAACCACACAGTTAATCTTCCACCACATAGTTCACTATGTTATATAGTCCCATGTCTTTTGCAGTCTATCCAAAGTGTGCACTCAGCTGCTCTCACTTTCATCACAGGAAGCAACCCAAGTGTCAATCACCTGATGAATGGAAAAACAAAATGTGGTATATACATACATTAGAATATGATACTATTGCAAGAAAAATGAATTGGGACACATATGATAACATGGATGAGCCCTAAGAACATTATGGTGTATGAAATAAGCCAGACACAAATGGACAGATAGAGTATGTTTTTACTAATAGGAACCAAACACAAGCCATTTTTAACAAAAAAACCTCTAGGCCCTTTGTGCAGCTAGATGCAGTTTTGTGACTAAGTTTTTATAAATTGGCTGTAGACAGAGGGATGTGTCAGTTTGGGGCTGAAATCTAAAATGTTGAATGTGTACTTCTCTGAGTTTGTTTCTTCTTTTTGCCACCTGAATCCAGGCTAGTGGTGTAAATATTGTAGATAAGAAGATTCTATTGCAATACTTTACAAATCGTGGTGTACATTTGAATAACCTAGTGCTAAAATTTAAATATGGTTTATGAATTCTGGGGTGGAGCCTAGAATTCTGCATTTCTAAAAAACTCCCAGATGATGCAAATGATGTTAACATATTGATCACTTGTTGAGTATGAAAGCACGAAGGAGGGCCAAGAAAAGATGAGAAAGGAACCTAAGTCCATGAATGAAGAAGAAGAGATGCACTTCCCTGTCAACCTGGGCCATTTTTTAGGGTCTGTCACATCAAGAATAAACTTCCTATATGTTAAATAACTGTATCATTGCATCTCTCTTTTATAGAAGCCCATTATTACTCTAATATATAACTCAAACATATATGACACCACTCTGCTCTTTATGTAATAATACTATATTCCTAGGAGGGTACTTGTATTTCTATTATTATATGTCACCTACAAAGATGAAATTCTTTCCTAAAAATTTTGTATATTTTCCATCAATGATAAAGTATTATTGACATAATAATGTATATCATTGGAATTAGTAGCTAATCATAGAAGATATATCAGGAGAAAAGATCAGAAATTCCTTCCTCCATCATGAAAGAATTTCAGATAACAGATTTATCTTTAGATATGTAGGACAGATTGGAATCTGTTAGTGTCCCGACATGGACTTCCTTGAATGGCCTAGCTCATTTTTACCAAATAAAAATGGCCTGGAACATAAATCAGAACTCAAGCTTACTAATTTGCTGGAAAAATTCAACTGGAGAAGAGGCCTAAATATGTACAGTATTACTTATCTATTGCTGTATACAAATGATAAAAAGTTTAGCAGCTTGAAACACTGCTAAACTTGAAACAATTCTCATATTATCTTTCAGTTTCTGTGGATCATGCACTCATGAAGCACTGGGTGCAGTCGAGAAGACTGCAATCAACGTGTCAGCCAGAGCTGTGATCACATCTCAAGGTTCACTTGGAGAAGGATCTGCACGCAAACTCATGTGGTTGTTGGCAGAATTCAGTTCATTGCAAGTTGTTGGGCTGATGGGCTCAGTTCTTGCTGAGTGTTAGCTAGAGGTTGCCCTCAGTTCTTTGCTATGTGGGCATCTCTACTGGGTAGTTCACAGACTGGAAGTTTGCTTCATCAAAGCCAAAATAAGAGAATCTTTGAGCAGGATTTAAATCCTTATATTTATGTATTCTTTTGGTTAGTAGGAAAACATGTATCTCACCCACACTCAAAGGAAGGGGAGACACAGGTATGAATACCATTGGAAGGAACAATTTCAAACATTTTAGAGTCTCTTCATGCTCACCTGAGTCAGTATGACTTTCCATGAGAAGTGCTCATAAAATGAAAATTGTCATAAGAAGTTTTCTATGCTTAAGATAGAATCACCAATAGAAGATCTCACAATATTTCAGTGATTATTGGGGCTTGGATAATCATAATTGACTAGGCTAAGAGAGTTCATTCACTCCCAGCTCTTTACCCTAAGATTTTAATCTCATGCTTCATTTTCAGTTTTCTATGTTCTTGAACAGTTTCATTATGTAAATGCTTTTTACTGCACTTCATTTTATTTTCTAAAGTACAGAATAATTTACTTAATTTTTAATATTAAATAGAACTATTTATTTTATCTGGAAAAAATCTCATGAATCCCAATTTTAATGAGAATGATTTATAATATAATGTTACCAATATATCTTTGTAAACATGAAAATATTATGATTGCAATTATAGGTCATATATAAATGTAAAACTAAAATTTTCAAACATAACTGCAACACTACTATTAAAATTTAAATTAGCAATATAATTTAACATGACTACTAAAGTGGTTATATTATGGCATAATTGACACTTATGAATATTACATAGAGATGTAGCAAAGGTAATTTTGAGTTTGGACATTAGTGTTAGTACCGATTTTTTCTATTGAAACTCATGTAAACCATTATCATGGACTCAAAAATTATTTGATATTCATTTGATACAAATACTTCTTGCTGTGGGGTTTGAAATTGTATGTACCCTAGAAAAGCATGTTCTTAAAGTTAATTCATTCCTGTGCTTCATATTGTAAGTAGCCTTTTTGGATGAGGCTAAAGGTGTGACCCACCTCATTCAGGATTTGTCTTAATCTTCTTACTGGAGTCCATTACAAATGTGATGAATAAACACAAAGAGAGAGAAAGTGATGGAATCAGGAATCTGAAAGCAATGAAACATGGAAGAAAATGGAGAGACAAGCATATACTGTCATGTGCCTTGCCACGGTAGAAGACCCAAAGATCACTGGCAGCCAGTCTTTGGGAAGAAAGCATTGCTTAGATGACACTTCAATTTAGGCATTTTTTTTCAACTTCAAAACCATAGCTAATAACTTACCATTGTTAAAAGCCAAACCATCTTTCATTAGTGTGGCTCATCACCTGCAATGGACATACACATCCTGGGGCTTTGCCACTAAGCATGGACCATAGTTCACATTGTAGACAACACTCTCTCCCACACAGATCTGCATGTTATATGCTGATATAAAATGGCCTATATTTGTCATTGCAATGTCACTCAGGATAATTCCCAAGTCATGAAAAAGCACCTGTATTACAACTGCTTTTCCCTTCCGTGTCCCCAGAGCATCCAGTGGCCACTGGCTCAACCTCACTGTTGTAATAAGCATCTTTTAAAATAAAAACCAAACCAAACCAAAACAAAACAAACAAACAAAAAAAAGCCAAACCACATTGTGGTATCTGCTTTTAGCAGCCTAGCAAACTAAAACACTCACAAAATTCTTGCCTGTTTACTTATGATATCCCAACACAGTGTAGCAGTGCTATGGAAGCTATATTAGAAATATTCTGTGGTAATGAAATTATTGTCAAATATCACTACATCTAGATGTAAGTTGGGCATCACATGACCCAGAATGTGCTTATATATTTTTTTTATTATCCAGAAGAAAACACTAATGAAGCGTTTTTATAGAAACCAATAGGCCCAATGTTAGGATATGTTGTTTATTCTTCAAATTTTAAATATTCTATCATGACAACCAACTTAATTACTTAATGAGTTTCTGCTATTTTTCCATCACTCTTCAAATGACTTGGAAAATATTCCTTTATATAAATAGACAAACTTAATTTGTTAGATTTTACATTTTATTGGGACAGACTAACAAAGAATATTTATGTAAACAAAATTGTATGTTAGAAGATGATAAATTATATTCAAAAGAAAGTAAAGTAGCATAAGGGAATTTGGAGATCTATGAGGATGGTATAATAAATATGATGATTTGTGAGACCTTAATGCAGGGACACTTATTGTAGTGCCTTAAAGAGATGAAGCTCTTAGCCAAAGTCATTCATGGAAGTGTAGTTTAATCAGAAGAAATAGCTGGAGCAATATCTTTAAGGTTTATACCAGCCCAGTGTGGTCAAGAAAGAGCAAAAATCCACTGTGGCTGGAGACAAGAGAACAAGGGTATGTGTAGCAAAAAGGCCAACGAAGATATAGATGGTCAAATCATTGTAAAGATTTTGACTTTTGTTCTGAAGAAATGGAGCCACTGCAGAGTTTTATGCAGATGAGTGGCCTGATTTTATACAAGTTTTATATGGAGCTGTGGCTGCTGTATTTAGAATAGATTAAGCAAGGAAAGAAGCAGGAAAAATTATGAGAATCTATTATTGCCATCAATGTAAAAGATGATGGCAGCTTAGATAAGAATGGTAGGGGAATTAATTAAAAAATATATCAGATTCTATATGTAGATTAAAGGCCTTTTTTTTTCTATGTTAGATGTGAATTGTGATATCACCATTAATTTTTTTACTCCAAAGTTTTCAGTCTGGGCAAATGGAAGGATGAATTTGACTAAGGAAGTCTTCATATAAAGCATAATTGGAATAAAAACAATGACTTGTTAATTGTGAAAATTTCTATTAGAGATATAGTGTAATATACAATATCAAGAATTCTAATCATTCTCTAAATCAGGTGAACGATGTGGGTGGATATGCGAATTGAGTGTCAGTAACATAGGGATTATATTTAAAGTCACAAAATCCTTGATCTGAGCTTGGTAACTTTAATATTACAGTTGGAATGGAATTGCTTCTCTGGACTTGGATGTCATAAACCCATGAGTGTCCAGAGGAATCTCATCTAACCTTGATTAATGAGGGGTAAAAGAATCCCTGATCATCAAAGTCCTTCCAGAAATGTTTATTCCTAGAAGAGTTTCATAAAATATCATCTCCTTTCCACTACCATTTCTCCTTTCCACATTTCTCTTTTCTCCAATCTACAAAATTCATTTTGATCTACACATCAATGCTAAAATATATCAAAAAGTAGTAATGCCAAACCTTTATCAATAGGACTTTCAGTTTGAGATATCTTCTAGTCAAGAATAGGGGTTTTATGTAAGCCTTCCAAATATATTTTATAATTTTATTTCAAATTCAAAAAATAAAATAACAGGCAAAAAGCCACTTAATAAGTTATAGAAGCATTACATCAAAAAGTTACATCCAGGCATTTTTATCCATCAAATCCTAAAAACAAACTCAATTGTTCCTCCAGGGTTTAGAAAGATACACAAGTGAACACAGATGAGTTAAATGGCATAGTCAAGCTCTTCTTGTTAATGAATAAAATGAACGAGAGAAAAAATATTTAATCCTATTCATATCTCATAAACCTAAATCTCACATTATTTTTTACCTTTAGCATTAATATATTACCTTCTTTTCTTTTGCAACAAATATATTACAATATTATTGTTAATTATAGTTTATAAGTTATATTACTTATATTTTTTCCCAGCATCACCATTCTTAACACCTTGTAGTAGAACATTCCTGTATATATATTATTAACCCAATCCTTGTCTACCAACCGTCACTATTATACATTCCCTAAATTATGCTCCAGATGTCCTCCAACTAATATTAACCTACCTAAAATTCCAAACTTTTATTATCAGTGTTTGAAGATCCATCGGTGGCGTTATTCCCAAGGAGTCATGTTCATGCAAACCTTCCAAAGTGGCATTAGATGGCTTTTCCCCTATAATCTAGAGTTCAGTCCTCAGTTACTCAGGGAACAATCTTCATCATTTTGTTTCTCAGAGATTAACTTTTATTTCACACTCCTTCACAGTCTGGCTGTTAATGCCAAAACTCATCAGCTAACAATACATGAACCAAAATGTAAATTCAATGAGCTGTCATAAAAAATACAAATCTAAAATGCAAAATACTTATCCTGGTTATTGGGCAAAAACTTTCTATCCAGGGAGGTTTGGCTCTATAGGAAGCCCAATTATCCTATGACGTTTCCTAGATAATGGCAGAATTTGACTAAGCAATATTGGCTATGGCCTCAAGTAGCTTAAAACTTCTCTCCTAACATAGAAGTGCACCTGTCAGGCAGACAGTCCTGGATTTTGTAAAAAAAAAAAAAAAAAAAAAGCAATCAGTGAACTGTGTCCCTCCATAAATATTGCATCTAATATTTAGTAAGAAATTTTGATTCCTTGACTTACTCTGCTCTGTGATCACTTCCCTTATCTTCTTTCTTTGGATGGATTTTAATGGTATATTTGATTGTACTCTAAAGTCTTTTTCATTTTCTTTTTTTGTCAACTGTTGCATGTTTCATTATTTGATGTCTTATCCATGAAATGTCCATTTTTATAATATAAATCTCACAATATTGTAAAATTGTCATCAATTCACCAATCAAAAATTTGGGGCAGTCTCCAATGACAAATTATCAAAATAAAGTCTATAAAATTTAATATTGTGAGTGAATAATTACCAAGATGATGAACAAAATATATTAAAGTATATTGAGAAATATTATGACTTAATTAAATAAACAGGTTTATTTTAAGTAAAATTGTCCTTATTTTAAAACTTATGAGTTTTCTCACTATACAACTTCAAGAGGAAAAGAAAGGGACATATTACACACATGATAAAAAGTGACCAAGTTTCAAT
>JAKSZT010050675.1:1275292-1404357 GCA_026826555.1 Tolypeutes matacus | reverse complement strand
GAATTTTGATTTTTACCCATAATAAAAAAAAAAAAAAAGGAAAAAAACAATATGGGAGCCATCTGGTGGTCAACAATTTTACTTTTTCTTACAAATAAAAATAAATTTGTGTTTATTAAAAAAAAAAAATGTATAGTGGAATTTCTCCAAACAGATATTTCTCTTTGTTTTAATCTATTTTAATATATATAGATGCATATCTATATAAATTCAAGCATCCTATATTTTAAATATACATATTAATATTCATTTTATTTGCTAAAATCTTTTTTGCATGTAACTAAAGAAAATCAATAACAATTATTTTAGCAGGTATAAGTTAACATGCAAACATTTCATAAAATCATTTTACCATTTATTATTAATTTAACATGCTTTCAAATTTTCCTGTATAAATATTTTGAAATGAATCTCTCATTTATATAATTTACCTTATTTTTTAAAACTTCATCAAAATAAATTTCCATGGGATTATTGAGACAAAAGATATGAATAATTGCATAATAATTTAAAACTATTGACAGTTAGCCTTCCAATTTGCTTTTATCAATATTTATTAATTTTTTTTAATTTTATGAATTAACATATTTCCATAATAAATATCAAAATTTACAGTGAGCCACAGGATGAAAAATAAATGCATCCTTTCAAAATTCAAATTTCTTAATCACATTCTACAGTGGTACTGCTAGTTGCCAACATTGGGTTCCAAAAATTTAGTGTCAATATAGATATATGTATAGATTGAATTATTGTTTTTAGTTGTTGCTAAAATTATAAGACTATAGTAGATATTTCTAACAAAAAACTTGCAAAATTACTTCCTTTTGTTTTTGTATAATTAAAATGATAATATGCAATTTTTGTACCAATGATAGTATAGTTCCTGTTTTTATTTCTAATATTTTTATGGTTTCAATTATTCATATATTTGTCAGTTATTTTTTATATCATAGATTTGAGCTCTTACTGCCCTTTTTCCATTTTTATACAATCAAATTACCAAGAAAAAATTTCCCTTTGCTAGTTAGATTACAATTAAAGAGATTAAAAACTTCATTCTTTCCTATATACTTTCTAAATTTTTAACATTGATCTTAAATGATCTGGACTATATTTTTGCATGAGTTTTGACATAATTTCCCTTTATAACTAACCTCCAATCTATCAATGAATCAATAACAACATCAACTCAGTTATCATGTACATACTGAGAACATAATCACATCTGCAGTAGCTATAGTGAAAAGCTGTTCTCAATCTCCTTACAGTCGAATTGGAGGGATGAAAAAACCTCTAGTAAAATCAGTAATTGTAGAAGAATTAGACTTGGCTATTTGAGATAATAGAAAATTAATTTGTTTTCAAAAAGTAGAGAGATTTTGAAAGAAATAATTGAATGGACAGAGAAGAATGATAAATGAGAAGAAGTGGAATTATCATGGTTTTAAATGTGTGAACTGAAGATTACAACTAGATTTCTTGGAACTCAGGTACACAATAAGCTTAAAGTGTGTTTTCCTGATGAGAAAGTTTCAAAATCAGTAACTCAAATTGTCCATTTACTCTAATAAAGCCACATAATCTATACAAATATGAAAATTATTTTCCAATTCAGCTAAAAGAAATGGTAGATCAATTTAATCACACCAGTTTTTATTAAAATTAAAATCTTTATCAATTATTTTTGATAAATATGAAAGAGAAAATGAATTAATTGTAACTTCATTTCCATATATATTTTACATTGCTAATGGAGGAAAAACAAAAACAGGGTGTTCGAACCTGTGGAGAGAGGCACACTAACGTAAGAAAAATGAGGAAAAGATTTTAAGAAGGGAAGAAGCATACATTATTTCAATTAATATAGAGATTATTTGCATTGAAATTACATGATCATTATATGAGCATTTTAAAAGACAAGTTTGTGGGCACATAATGGACAGCCATGAAAACCATGTCATGCATGGTTTTCCTTGCTTTAAATCATTCCCCTTGCTTTATATAAGCATTTTAAAAGTATTTTAAAATAAGCACTTTAAAGCATTTCCCTTGCTTTAAATAAGCAAAGGGAAAATTAAGGATATTAAGGTAGGAAAGCAGCACTTGAATAACTTGGATGCCTGTTTCAAGTTCAGACATCATCTCAGAGTCTTATTTCTGAATTCAGCCATGATTTCTGAACATTCCTGGACTATCCAACCTCTCTGATTCTGGGGACATCCCAGTATTAAAGAGTGTCATTTTCTCTTCTTTAACATCCTTAAGTTTTACTATTGTAATTTTGACCAGTTTAAATTATATCTGCCCCAAAGTCTGTATCTAGTTTTAGTCTATTCTTTTCTTCCCAAATAAAACTCTGTTCTATCTACTGTGAGCCTAAATAAATATGTGCTGATTTGAACAAGAACATCTTAAATTATATATATTTTTGTACATTTATCATTTAGACAGGTTTTCATTATTGTTATTTCATTTAGTATACTTGTTTTCCTATGATGTACCTGTGGCTATATACTTTGTCCTCTATAACATACAAAGTTTGACCTGTGATACAGTTGGACCTAATATGGTTAGGCTAGAACTAGGAGAGAAGGTCACTAGCTTACCACTTCACCTGGCATTGAAACTGTATGTTATAGAAAACATCACATCTCATCCATCCATGTAATTTGCACCCAAAAAAGTTAGATTTTTCAGAGGCAGCAGAGAAGGATGCCAACTGATATCTAATGTTCCTATCTTTATCCATTTACCAATTTTGGTAAACTTTATGATGGGACAAATATCAAAGCAGATAACTAAATATAAAATGAATAATTGTGAAAGGAAGAAAGGGCAAGGAATCAATGAAGTCAGGGAAGGAGAAAGTAGAGTGATGTCAGCAGACACCAGGCAAGGTAAAAGAGCCAGGGAATAGGACACAGAAAAACATACAGAGGGAAGGTGGAAAAGAGACAGTGAGGGTCTTTTGCCAGAGAATTCATAGCTGGGTTCTGGTTCTTTCCTGCTGACACCCTGCACTATCTCTTACCACCCAAACAAGAGAAGGCATGTGGTTGTGGGTCATGAACAACGGTCATCATGGATCTTGAAAGCCCAGGACAACAGATTAGAATTGTAGCTTTATCTCAGACCCTGTCCCTGAAACATTGCCACTGACCTTATACTCTTCAAATGAGAGGACTCCCAAGAATAGAAACATCTGAAAGGCTGGCCTCAAAATGTTGGTGTATTTACTCTCCCTTCTGTGAATAAAGAGGCTTTGTAGCACTGCAATCCTTCATTTTGGAAGTATTCTCCAGGAGAGCCATTTTTTTTTTAATGAAGCAAACTGATTAAGGTGTCCATCAGATCAGTCTTCTGTAAACAATGTGAAGAAAACACTTCAAATTGATTGAAGAAATACCTCTAAGAGCAAATAAATGACTTCCAATTAAGTGTATGTTTCATATCTGAAACATTAATTTACTTAGAAGTTGAATCTAATGAAGTCTAGATAAATCATACAAATTAAAACTCATTGAGATTGATTTAAGCTTTGTATCACAGAAGTTTAAGAGGAATGGGAAATACAGGAAGAGAAGAGACTCTTGCTGTTTTCCAATCTCACAAGGTTCTTTCTGAAGCATTCAGTTAAACACAATGCCAGGATCCATGGGATGGGAAAGGCTGTTATGCAAAACAGAGGCAATTTCTCAATATGATCCTGATCACTCTTTCATGAAAAACAGTATGCCATCTGAAAGAGAAATTCCTTGGAGGCCACCTGTTTTTCCATGTTTTTCCATATTTTTCTTTAGAGAAAAATGAGTTAAGTGTTTCTCTTTTTAATGCATTGTGTATTTATAGTAATCCCAACAAAAGTTTGCAATGCCTAAGGCAAACTTTCAGACTCTACAGCTCTAAGGAAATTCATACTCCGCACCTAGTCCCAATGAGTTACCCACACAGAGTCAGAGGGCAAAAGCAATTATTTAAACTGAATCTAACTTTGAATTGTGGGTACAGAAAGACCATTCCTTTTTCTTTATGACTTGCTGTCTCTTCTGGAATTAGAATTGTTTTTGAAACCATGTAAAAGTGGATATAGATGAAATGTGTGTAGTTGACATGCAACCTGGCCCCACAACTTAATGGCTGTGAATAAGCAATTTTCTTAAACTTAATTTCAATTTCCTCTTTTGTAAAATGTAACTAGTAATACTAATAATTTATTTATTGTAACATCATTAATAATAATTTCTACCATTTATAATTCCATCTCTATGCTCTTTAAAGTATGTAGAAAGACTGCTGAATTCTTTCTTCAAAGGTAAGATAATTATCAAAAGTATTTCTTTTGTAATTTCTTTTTATTTTAAATATATGTCTGAGAGTATATACTATTCCATTCACAGGGTAAAAAGTTAGATTTTTGTTTTTGAATGTAGTTGCAACCAACTAAACATTGAAGAGTTTATATTACACAATTAATTTCCTATCTTGAAAGCCATATTACCACTTAGAATTCTTATCCAAGAATTACTGGCTTGGCAATCCAAACAAACTAGGTACCTTCAATGAGGATAAAGGGAATGGTTAGGGTGAGAGTTTTAGAGAGCAGTGGGATAAAAGATGGAGATGGCAGAAGGGCATGAATAGATTGTACCATTCCTTCCACTTTTAATGAAGGGCTTACTGTCAACCAGCAGATCAAAAAGTCACAGAAAACCTTCTTAGAGAAAATTACATACCAAACGCATGTCTTTTATTTTAAAGAATATTGGGAAGGCTATTATTAAGTCTCTTAAAGTTAGAGAGTTCAGGTTTCCCATCAGTTAAATGGGAATAAAAAGGCTTAAGTTTAAAACGTTTCTATAATGACTAAAATATATAACATATAAAAAGAAATGATTCTTGTCTAAAGAATGTGTAGAAAAAGTCTCCATGCTTTTTTAAATCCTCCATAACTATGTGCATTTGAGGCAAAGGTAAGGATTATAACTTACACAAAGTAACACAATTTAATAGTAACTGATCTGAGTTTATAATTCAAGTTTCTTTATAATAAGTCTATAGATTTTCCTTTTAATAAGATTGTATAGTAGTATTACAAGCTCCCTTGGCCTGAGAAATAAGAACACCCAACAAAAGGCCCCTGATCAAACTTCCCAGTTGAATGATCCTAAATTAACTTCCAACTCTGTGGGATGATCAAGCTTCCTAGATCTGATGTCAAAATCTTTAAGAGGGTAGTTTGCAAGATCATTGAACTCTCCAAGGTCCAGATGTGGAATCAATGATTTCTTGATTCTTTGAGTTGCTTTAAGCACTGAGTTGAACTGACCATAAAAGCTCATTAATTATTCATTGTAGATTTAATGCCTGATTATCTAAATTGAATGCCAGTATTGCTAAAGCAAATGCACATTATTGTGGCCATTCAATCACGGAAACTCTAGAAATGTGGATATATGTTAACTGTGGTTTGTACTATTTTGGATTTTGTCGATGTCTTTCTTACATCCAACTTTAGGATGAACCAAAGCCCTATATTAGACTCCATCCATATAAATTTTTACCTTGCTAAAATGAGGTTTCCAGTGAATGTTCAGAAATTACAGCCAGATTTAAACAGGTTAGGTGGTTAGTGTTGTGTTTATATAAATGTTCACAGACCAAACTATATGATAACCACAATTAAATGGAAGATTCAGGTGAGGAGAGGTTTTGGACTACATACTGCACTGTTGTTTCTCAGTGTATAAACTGAAGAATGGATACAAGATTTTACTGAATTTAGAATCACCGAAGCACCACAGATACCCCAACATATGATGGACATGAATTTCAGGGGCTTACAGAAGGCCATATAAAAGCCATGAGCATGAGCACAAAGATTTCCATGGACCCAAAGAAATGGGCAGGAAAGACCTCAGTCATGCAATTATTGTATAAAATGGTATTCTTCTGAGCAGAGGCATACACGATCAAAAGGGATCTCATCAAAATTAAAACTTCTGAATGGTGTGTGCTGATTTAAAATGGCCTACATCCGTTGCCACAACGGCACTCAGGACAACCTCCAAATCCCAAAAAAGCCCCTGTATTTCAACTGCACATCCCCTCCCTGCCCCGAAAAGTGTCCAGTGGCCACTGGCTCCACCTCACTGTTATAAGCACCTCTTAAAATATATATAACATTTTTGTAAGCAAATGCACGTATATGCATATATATTTATATATCATTTTGCAAATGTTGGTATGTATTGTGAAAATTTTGATTTTTACCCACAATAAATTAAAAAAAAAAAATCTTCTGCACCTCAAAGGATGTTATTAAGAAAATTAAAAGGCAGCTTACCCAATGGGAGAAAATATTTAGCAAACATATATCTTATAGGAGCCTAATATCCTGCATATATAAAGAAATCTTACACCTTGAAAATATAAAGACAAACAACTCATTTAAAAAATGGGCAAGTGACCTGAAAAGACACTTCTCCAAGGAAGTAATACAAATGGCTAAAAAGCACATGAAAAAATGCTCAACATCGCTTCCTATCAGGGAAATGCAAATCAAAACTACAATGAGATATCATCTTACACCCATCAGAATGGCAGCTATTAAAAAAACAGGAGACACTAAATGTTGGAGAGGATGTGGAGGAATAGGAACCCTCATCCACTGCTGGTGGGACTGCGGTATGGTCCAGCCACTATGGAGAACAGTTTGGCGGTTCCTCAGAAAACTAACAATAGATCTTCCGTATGATCCAGCAATTCCACTGCTGGGTATATACCCAGAAGAACTGAAAGCAAAAACACAAACAGATATATGCACACCAATGTTCATAGCGGCAGTGTTCACCATTGCCAAAAGTTGGAATCAGCCCCGGTGCCCATCAACAGATGAATGGCTAAGTAAAATATGGTACATACATACAATGGAATATTACTCAGCTGTAAGAAGGAATAACATGGATGAATCTTGAAGACCTTATTTGAGTGAATCAAGCCAGGCATTGAAGGATGAACAGAATATAACCTCACTGATTTGAGCTGAAGAAAGTGAGCAGCCTCTGAGAACCATTGTCTGAAAGATAGGTTAACAAGGGAGAGAAAGAGAAGAGTAGGCTGTGAACCATCACCCATATGGACATAATCTATGGTAAAGTGATAGAGTATTGTTGCATATTGAAGGATAGGACAGATGGTAGTGATATTACTGGGTTTGGTGGTGCAAGGTTGACAGGTGGGTAGATTAGGAAGGGCAGGTTGGAATACCCAGGGCATGTAATTATGAATCTTGTCATCCCATGTGTCAAGACAGGGGAGTGTCATATGTCCCAGGGGAATGGGGAGGAAGGAACAGTTAAGATTAAAAGGAGTATTTAGTGGTCCTGGGAAATGTTTTTCATTACCTTAGAGTAATGGACACAGGACATGGTAAATATCATCAAAAATTATTAAACTGTACTGTCTAAATTGTAAACTATACTGTAAACCATTGACAATGTTTAGTTGCTGTATTTTACTGTCTGTATAACAGTTATAACAATGCTAACATCCATAAAAAAAAGTTTTAATATGGAGTGGGGAAGGGGGAGGGAAGTTGGGTATGGCAGAGTTTCTAGTATTCCATGTGTGACTTTGCTGTGACCTAAAACTTCTTTGAAAATTAAATGAAAATTTGGGAGACATTGGGGAATGAGAGGGGGAAGGTGTCACGGTACAGTGGACATCCGATAATACAGTGATAAAAGGAAAAAAGAATAATTTTTTTAAAAGGATTTTTTTTTTAAAAGGAATTTGTTTTGTTTTGTTTTGTTTTCCATTTTTTTAAATGTCCCTATCTGCTATTCTATTTCGTTTTTAGTTTATTTTTTTTCTGTGTTTCCTTCTGTTTATCTCTTGCATTTGAGCTTATCATTGTTGTTTCTTTTTCCTATTGATTGTATTTGGTTATTATATTGGCTTCATGTTCAAGGAAGGTTTAGATCACAGAAGGGTTACAATGGGGGCTGCAGAGGATCATTGATGGGGGATGTCTGGGAGGAGGGATTCATGGGAGTAAGTTCATCTGAATATACATGAAAGATACATAAAATTGTTCAAATGATCAAAGGATGGGGCACTGTCACGGTGGGTGGACAATCACTCAATACATAAGGGAATCTGAATTCCTAACCTGGAGAGCTCTCCACATTCTCCAAGGGAACAGCAACAGTCCCCTGAGTGCAGAGGCAGTGTCTGGCAAAAGAGGATGGCCCACAGATGGGTTCTTGTTATTGATGACTACCCTTATGAGTCTTTGCTCTTGTAACTGAAACTGAGCTTGCTGTTATGGGGTGCCTAAGGGTTGCCACCTGAGAGCCTCCTTGTTGCTCAAATGTGGCCTCTCTCTAAGCCAAACTCAGCATATGAATGCATTACCTTCCCCCCAACATGGGACATGACTCCCAGCGATGAGCCTCCCTGGCAATGAGGGATTAAAACCAAGTGCCAACTAGAAACATGACTGGAAAAAGACCTTGAATAAAAGGGGGAAAAGCTAAAGATAAATGAGTTCATGTGGCTAAGAGACTTCAAAGAGAGTCTGGAGATCATCCCAGAGGTAATGCTTATGCACATCTCAATAGAATGTCATAGAACACCAAAGTGGATATCACCCCAAACAGAGGGGCTCCTGAGAGCTCTGGAGACACCCAGGTCCTATATAAGGGAGGATAACCCCAGAGACTGATGCCTTATCAGTGGGCTTTACTTTGGTATCTGTGCTCCTGAGGGTGACAGAGTTGGACTCAAATAAGTCCTCCCTGCATATGGTTCATCAGTCCCTTCTATTCAAACCTATATGTGATGCTGGAGTTTTTAGGTATACTTCCAGAGACTGGAGCCCCTGGCCTACCTATGTGCCAGCAATGCCTGGAATCTTGGTGGAGCTGCAACTCCTACCCTACAGCTCAATGGACTCATCCAAGTCTCCTGGTGAGGAGATGACATGGGTAACGGCCATCCCAGGGAATTTAGAGGGCTTGCAGGTGCAGGCAGGATAATCCCACCCACTTTATCCATGGGATATAAGCCCTATCTCACTTGGCGGTGGAGTGGACATCACCATCCCAGTCCCCTCACGATTGGGGGAAGAACTATGGACTAGAGTGGACTTAATGGTATTCTGTTGTACACATATTGTGATTCTAGCAATGGAAGAAATTATAACAATGAGGTGGAGCTGGTGGCCACTGGACACTTTTGGGACAGGGAGGGGAAGTTCAGTTGAAATACAGGGGCTTTTTCGGGACTTGGGGGTTATCCTGAGTGCTGTTGTGGTGATGGAAGTAGGCCATTTTATTTTATTTTATTTTATTTATTTATTCATTTAACCCCCTCTTGCTGCTTGTGCTCGCTGGGTCAGCTAACCACGCCATGTGGGCGGGCTTGCCTTCACCAGGAGGCCTCGGGAACTGAACCCGGGGCCTCCCATATGGTAAACGGGAGCCCTACTGATTGAGCCACAGCCGCTTCCCAAGAAGTAGGCCATTTTAAATCAGCACATACCATTCAGAAATGTGTGGGAGAGAGTGTGGTCTACGATGTGAATTGTGGTCTATGCTTGGTGGCAAGGCCCCAGGATGTATATATCCATTGAGGGTGATGAGCCACACTGATGAAGGATGTTTGTGTGGGATGTTGTGGGAGGTGTGGGAGGTGGGGAACATGGGAATCCCTGTAATTTCTGTGTAATATGTAGGTAATCTAAGCACCTTAAAATTTTATATATATATACCATTTATGTAAGCAAATGCACATATATGTGTAAAAAAACAAAAAACAAAACCTAAAGTATGAAGCCACATTGCATAAAGTCAAACCCCAACCCACTGCCCAGAAGTGTTGTGACAATTAACAAATCCTGTCATATCTTTGTGCTTTTTTATTCATCTGAACACAGAAAGTATAAAGCAATCATCCTCTATGGGTTGCTACATACATAATCATAATATGTATGAAAGGTATATAAAATATAAGAGAGGTTACTTCTGTGTTTCCAAGGTGTTCTGTCAAATTAAAGATGATCATTCATCTCACACATTTACACATAATAAAATGGCACACCTAGATTGAAACATTAAGTTCCTGGCTGAGTGGCTGAAAATATGTCAGCACTAAGGATGTAACTGGTTACCTCATGATGAGCAGAGTCTTCAATGGACAGTTGTAAACAACTTTAATAAATAAAAAAGCTATAAATGTATAAAAAAGCTTAATAGCCTAAACACAAAGCATCATGTTGAAAAGAAAGTAAATAAAATAGGTCCTTGTTTCTGAAAAATTTTGGATATGGAGATCTGAAAAGCAGAGGAATAAGGGTATTTGGATGAGAAAAAAATGAAATCAAAGGTTTATGGAAAGAATATCACACGTGACATAACAGGAAAATAGAGAGATAAATGTGAAACCTCTATTTTTACCATTTCAAAAAGTCATCGTAGAAAAGCTTGGAAAAGTAAGTTGTCCTTAAAAAAAAGGCAAATAAGCCTTTGTTATGAAATTTTGATGTTTTCTGTTGACAAAATAGAAAAATGAGGTACAGAAATATGAGAACAAAATTGTGTGGGGCAAAGTGTAAACTATAATCCATGCTTAGTAGCAATGCTTTCAATGTGTCTATCAATTGTAGCTAATCTGCCACACTAACGAAAGATGCTGTTAATGGGAGAAAGTGTGTGTGTGGGGTGTGGGTGGGGTATATGGGAATCCCCTATATGTTTTATGTAACATTTATGTAATCTAAAACTTCTTTAAAAATAAAAATAAATAAGAATAAAAGATTGATCCAGTACATTAAAACAAAAAGCACTCAGAATTGTGTAATGGTAGCCACCATTTTTTAAAGGAATTTTGTCCAATTGGAACTTGAGACTATCTGTATTCACGGGGCTATTTCCTTTAAGATATCACAGATCCAGAGAGGACATTTGTCTTTCTGTTCCCAGTAGTTTGAAACTTGGTGGCTTCTTTCTGGCTGGAAAAAAATTGACTGCCCTTGCCGTGATCCCAATATGACTCCTCAGTGTCTCAAACTAGTCAGTGCCTTTCTTTTTTTATTTCTTTTGTTTGTTTTTGTTTTTGTTGCAAGTATATATAAAAAAATCCTTGAGAAAATACAGGGTTACCATAATATTCTCCCCTCACCATATTACTAGCATTTGCTTTAGTGTGGTACATTTGTTACAACTGGTGAAAGAAAATTATGTTAATTGTGCTAGTAACTATAGTCCACAGGTTTTAATAGATTAGTCACTTCCTTAATGTAGGATCACAAGTGCTGCCTCCAAATCTCCACTGGGGTACATAAAAATGTTGAGCTCAAACTTGAATTATAGTCTAAGATATTTCTTGATCTTGGTAAAATTAGGTTATATCTACACTTCAGTATTGCTATTTGAAAAAATAGGAGTCTCCAGAAATAAATCTTGCCTCTGCTTGACAGCATCATTTTTGTGTTCCTGACATACAATATCATAACACATTTTGCACAGTTTTTAATACCCATCAAATTTTAAATAAAATGTCTCACAATTTTAGTGGAAGAAAAATTGTCCTTTGTGTGAGATACTTATGTGAGTTTTGTTTGTGAGAAATGTTAACTCAGACATACAAGAAATTCACAAACTTCATCAACGCCAATATCACAAAACACTAAATCTGGAATTCTTTAATTGGATCCTCATAGGTCTTTATTGAGGAGCCCAGATTCAGTGATATCTTCTTCTCATTCATTCTTTCCTTCTTCACTGTGTTTTTAACTCTCATGCTGTGCTTTGAAAAAGGTGGGCATTTGAGAAATATTATGAGTCATAAATATTATAAGATGGTTACTTGGGCTTTAAAATTCAATAGTTGAGATACTCACTTGGATTTCAAGAACTCTATCCCTGCACTATCATCTTGCTTTCCACTTTTCCTCCTGAAACTTCTACTAAAGCATATATAACTTAAAATACATGCAGACAGACTCATTCTCTGATATTTTCACATTTCATAGCAGCTGAAAGCCCTCTCCTCTGTTAAAACTTCCACACTCCATTTATCCCTGTGGAGATAGTACCCAGTGAAAAGAGCATCTCCCCAGAAAACCTATCAACAGTTCCCAGTCGAGTAAGCCTTTCTACCAGCATTTTACAGTTCAACTACAAACACATGCACACACTCATGTGCACACACGATTAATTAAATGATGTAATCCCGAAGTATTGCCTTCTCTCATTTCTGCTTTAACATCTTTCTGTTCACTTGATCAGATCATAAAATAGATATTAAAGTCAGCAAGACAAGTTAGGGTTGTTCAGTTTTGCACATATATAAAAATGTCTTGCAGCACTATAGTTAAAATTTAGCCATGGTTTCCAAAATCTTTTGCATCCTTTTTGCTTTATGTTATTTAGAATGAAAATGGGGCTTTAAGACAATCCTCATTAAAAAAACAAACAAAAACCAAGCAATCTGTTTTTGTAAACATTTATTCAATTTCTACAAATTCTGTGAACTCACAGTAACCATGGGTTAGCTACTGAGAACTGTGAAATAGAATAATACATTAGAATGGGAGATCTGAACAAGGATTTTATTTTATTTTTTAGGCTACCTAGAATGATACTTGAAACATATATTTATTGAGGAATCAATAAATATTTGTCAAATTGAGTTAAATTTTGAATAAAAAAGTGCTTCTAATTGTGATTACATGGGTTAATGGACTTCAAATTCCATGTTCTGAGGTTTGATGGTCAATGCAAAACCATATCCTCAAAGGAATAAAATATTGAAAGCACCCTTGCTATTAAGACTTTTAGCACAGGCAGCTATCTCCAGGAACATCCAAAGACCATGTTTTATTGAAAATTCCCCAGTCCCATTTGGCAGTTAGGTGCAGTTCTGTGACTAGTTCTTGCCAATTGGCTGTAGGCAGAAGGCTGTGTGTTTTTTCCAGGCTAAAATCTAAAATGTTGTATGTGTACCCCTCCAAGTTTATTTCTTCCTCTTCCCACCTGAAATCTGGCTGTTAGTGTCACAACTGTAGACATCAGGTCCCTAAGGGAATACATTACAAATGGTGGTGTACATATGGTAGCCTGGTGGTAAAATTCAAATTATGATTCATTAGTACCGGGGTAAATCCCAGAGTACTGCATTTTCTAACAAACTCCCAGGTGGTGCCAATAATACTAGCACCTGGATCACATATTGAATATGAAACATTAGGGGGCAAAAGGAAAAGCTAGATAAAGAACCTGAATCCATGACTGAAAAAGAAGGAATGCTATTTCCTGTCAATATGGACCATACAAATGAGTCTGGCACATCAAAAGAATAAACTTCCTATATATTAACAACTGGATCATTGGGTCTTTCCTTTAGAGATGCCTACTATTACTCCACAAATAATTGATATTGCAAACACACATGACACCATTATTCTTTTTATACAATAATACTATAGTCCTCAGAGAGTACTTGAATTTCTATCATTATATGACAAATACTAAATGAAATTCCTTCCTGAACATTTTGCACATTTCCCACTAATGTTATAGATTCATATTGACAATAATAATGTTAGACACTGCTCTAATTCTCCCCACAGGGAGGCCTTCCAAATCACCTTATTTAACAAATCATCTGCATAGCATTCTTGACTCCCTTATTTTAATTTACTTTCTTTTAAAGTACAATTTTATCATTTTCTAACATACCTATTAATTTACTTATATTTTTTCTTTTTCTAGCCTGTCCTCACTAGAATGTAAAATCCAACAAAGCAGGTATCTTTGTCTGTTTTATACAGGAATATATCCAAGTCATTTGTAGAGTTATGGGATCATAGCAGAAACTCATTAAGTATTTGTGGTGGTTGTCATGATTGAGCACTCAAAATTGGAAGAATAAACTACAGATACTAACATGTTGGTTTTTATAAGAATGCTTAATTAGTGTTTATATTTGATAAATCTAAAAATACACCTAGGTACATTCTGGGTCTTCTGATGTCTAACTAACATCAGATATAATCACCTAATTTCATTGTCAAAAATAATTGCTACTAAGGTGGACTGTGTTGGGAGTTTAAGTAAGCAGACAAGAACTTGGTAAGTGAGGAAAGCATTTCTATAAAGTGGATGACAAATGACTATAGGGTGAACCACAGAGTTTCACAGTAGTTTCATTTGAGAAAATTCTTACTAACATTGATGTGCCAAACTCAAAATTACCTTTGCTACATTTCTGTGTAATATATTTCAATTTCATTATAAATAACCTGGTCATTGGACAATAACTTCCTCTCCAAGGAGGAATGTCTATAAAATATCCATTTACCATATGAAATTTCCTAGATAACAATAGAATTTGACCAAGCAATATTGGTTGAGGCATCAAGTATCCATAACTCACACAGCCCTCCTAACAAAAAAGTGTACCTGCTAGGCAGACTGGTCTGAAAACCTAACATAATAATCAAGGAACCATATCCCTGCATTAAGATTGTGCTCAGTATCTAGTGAGAAATTTTGCCTCCTCGCTATACTTTGTCTTGTGTTCACGACCTTAACATCTTTATCTTGATAGATTATAATGGTATCTTATATTGTATTGAGAAGCTCTTTTATTGTTGCATGTTTCTTATATGTTATCTCATTCATGAAGTGTTGAGTTTTGTAATATATTTCACAATGTTATAAAATTGTCACTGATTCACCAACCAATATTTTTGTTCAGTGTCCCTTCACAAATTATAAAAATAGTTTATAAAACTTAATTTTTTAAAAGCTAATTGCAAATATTTTATTCTGGCTCCTTCATCTTCAAACAATTCCTTCTCTTTAAACATTTTGTGATCATTTAAAAATTTTGCATTCTTTTAAAAATTACCATCAAGTTGTAGTTTTTGCTTCAAAGAAGGCTACTCTGGTTTGTCTCTCTTTATTTCATTGTAGGTAGCTGGAGATTCTACTGCAGAGGTTGCAGGGGGAATTTTATGCATATTTATTTATTTATTTTAAGGTGCTTTTTTTTATTGTGGGTAAAAATTAAAATTTTCACAATACATACCAACATTTGCAAAATGATATATAAATACAGTACCTTGTAATAGGAAATGGTTTCATGAACTTCACAGCCAAAGCACGAGCAACAAGAGAAAAAATAGATAAATGGGATCTCCTCAAAATTAAAAACTTCTGCATAAAACCTAATATTATACATGAATAAGGGCTAACAAGAAGACCACAATATATTAAAATTCATTGACAAAGATTATGACTCAATTCAGTGAATATATTTATTATAACTAGAATTTTCCTTGTTTGAAAAAAATAGTTATATTTTCTTCCTATAGGTTCTCAAGAAGAGAATGAAAGGCCACAGTACAGGTGACACCAAAAGGGACCCAAGTTTCAAATTATCTGATATTTATGGTGCTTTGGGATCATAAGTTTCCTGGAGTGACTTTGGGTTGACTTTGAGCTAGAAGATATGATCCAGATGCAGTAGTGTCAGAAATGATTTGTCAACACAATGGATCAGTCATAAATCAGAAACAAATTATTAGACTGGGGTCAGAAACATGGGGAATAGAAACCCAAATTCAAATAATGTATAATGAGAGAGGTAACACTCCAGAAGCAACAGGATCAATCATATAACCTGCAATTCAGAGAAAAGAAGTGAGGAGTAAATTTGGGCTCCCACAATCTTGCTGACTTTATGTACTGTTATCTATGTGATTTTGTTTTAAAATTTTAATGGGTGTTTGTGTCCTGTACTTATTTTATCTGCTTCCCCAACAATTCTACTAAGAGAAGAATATATTGCCTTCATCAGGATGAAAACATTTTCTCTTTTCTATCAATACATTTTATTAAAACACAGATTTTTTTTGTTTGGAGACTTTCTCTCTGTTCCCTCAACTCAGTTTTGTGTACCATAACATTCTCATGGCATTTTTAATTTCTGCATTCCTCAGAGTGTAAATCAAATGGTTGAGCAAGGGTGTCCCAATAGTGTAAAACATGGCCACAGTCTTGCCCACTGGATATATGACTGGAGGGTGAGCATACATGAATATACAAGCTCCAAAGTGATCACTTAACAGCCCATGGACAAGAAACTGAGTCAATGATCCCTTGTAATTCCTTCAAGTGCTGAGGTGAACTGACCATGAGTTCTCATTAAATAATCATTGTAGACTAGATGACTGGACTATCTAACTGGACTCCACGTTTTGAGAAAGCAATGCTGGGGTTTTGTTGAAACAGTTAACTGTGGCCATTAAAGCACAGTAAATGTAGAAACAGGAATAGATGACAAATGAGGTTTGTGCTATTTGGGTTTTTGATCCACTTCTATCTTAAGTGTAATCTTAGGATAAATTAGTACCCTAATTTAAACACTGTCCAATAAAGTTATTGTCATTGACATGAGATTTCCAGAGAATAATTAAGAAATACTGACCTGATTCACTTAAAAATGTGGTTAGTGGACATTTTATATAAATATACATGGGCCAAAAAATATGACAACTGCAATAAAGTGGCAGGTGCAGGTAGAGAGAGGGTTTTTTTTTTTTTTTTCCTTTCTTATATACTGTTATTTTTCAGAGACTATAAAATAACTACATAGAAGATCAACAGGATTACAATACACATCATACATATGATCCAATTATTGGACACAACTAGCAAATTTATCACATTAGTGGTAAGTTTTAACAAGGGCTGCAAGTTGCAAAAATAATGATTAAGTTCACTCTGGTCACAAAAGGGTAATCTCAAAGCCAGGAAAAGCTGTGCTGAAGGATGTCCCCACAGTAGTTAACAAAGTATGAAATGTCCATCCTAGGGAAACCCTGCTACTTTCTCAAATAAAATGGCAAAAATCCCTGAAATATATAAGCCATCCCTGATAAAGGAAAACAGACTCCATATACCAAGCCCTAAATATTATTATTTGTACTTATGAACTTTATTCCTGTAAAAATGAAACTTATTCTAATTATAATTATGGCCTAAGAGTTACTTCCTGAAAACCTCCGTATTATTCAGATATATCTTCTTTCTAAGCCAAACACAGCAAATAAACTCACTACCTTTTCCCCAACATGGGACATGACTCCCAGGGATGAGAGATTATTACCAAATGTTAATCAGTGATGTGTTTGAAAAAAGACCTTGATCAAAAGGGGAAACATTAAGTAAAAAGTAGTTTTTATGGCTAAGAGATTCCAAAGGGAGACAGGAGTTCATTCCAGACATTATGTTTGGTCAAATCTCAAGAAGATTTCACTAACTGTCACAATTAACAAATCCTCAAACAAAAGTTCTCCTGCAGGCTCTAGGGACATCCAGACACCTTAGGCAAGGCATACAGCCTCATGAAATCAACAACGCCTCATCAGGCCCTAATTTGGAATATATGATAATTGATTCCCCAATATAACATATATATACTCATTTATAATTCCCCTAATCATGATTGTTTTAATTTTTAAAAAATTTGAACCTGTAGTTTTCAATTTAACTGTTAAATATATTTCTCAGAGACTTAAAATTTCAGATTGTTCATATGCTGGTTGAACCCTGAATCCTAGCAGAGTAGTGGCCAACTCCTACTCTCTAGTTCTTCAAGCTTGCCCTGGACAATTAACAAAATGATGATGATGAACAAGTCCCATTCTAAAATCAAGGAGTATCTACAAATGCAAGCAAAAAAGTTCCCTCCATCTGCCCCAGAATATATAAGTCGCCTTTCGGCCCGAAGAAGTCAGAATCCGTAAAAATTGAGGAATGAATAAACATAAGAGGAGAGTGTAACCGTGGATCAAGGTAGACTTATAATTGTTTTTTTTTTTTTTAATTTTCCATTTATTTTTATTGTGGGTAAAAATCAAAATTTTCACAATACATACAAACATTTGCAAAATGATATATAAATATATATGCATATATATGTATTTGCTTACAAAAATGTTATTTATATATATATATATACATATATTTTAAGAGGTGCTTAGATTACCCAAAATATTACACGGAACCCACTGGGATTCCCATGTTGCCCACCTCCCACACCTCCCACCACATCCCACACAAACATCTCCCACAAGTGTGGCCCACCACCCTCAATGAACTTACACCTCCTGGGGCCTTGCCACCAACCATAGACCACAGTTCACACCGTAGACCACACTCTATCCCACACAGTTCTGAGTGGTGTGTGCTGATTTAAAATGGCCTAAATCCATTGCCACAACGGTACTCAGTACAACCTCTAACTCCCAAAGAAGCCCCTGTATTTCAACTGCTCATCCCCTTCCTGCCCCAAAAGTGTCAAGTGGCCACTGGCTCCACCTTATTGTTATGATTTCTTCCATTGCTAGAATCACCATATGTGAACAAGAAAATACCATCAAGTCCACTCTAGTCCATAGTTCTTCCCCCAATCCTGGGGACAAACCTATATGTGATGCTGGAGTTTTTAGGTATACTTCCAGAGACTGGAGCCTCTGGCCTACCTATGTGCCAGGTGTGCATGAAATCTCAGTGGAGCTGCAACTCCTACCCTACAGCTCAATGGACTCATCCAAGTCACCTGGTGAGGAGTCAATGATGGGCAATGGTCATCCCAGGGAATGGAGAGGGCCTGCATCTGCAGGTAGGATCATCCCACCCACCATATCCATGGGATATAAGCCCTCTCTCACTTGGAGGTGGAGTGGATATAATTGTTGTTAATATCTTGTGTTAATGTAAGAAATTGTGACATTCACAAAAACATAATGTTGTCCTTTGGGTTCCAAAGGGAGGGGAGGGATGAATAAGTGTAACACGGCATTTTTAGGCAGTGAAACTCTTCTGTATGATACTGGAATGATTTAACAAAGTCTATAAAACTGTACAGCACAAAGTATAAATCATAATTTAAACTACAGACTTTGGTGAGCAGCAATGCTTCAATATTGGTTCATCAATTGTAACAAGTGACCACACTAATGTAAAATGTTAATAACAGGGGAAACCATGTGTGTGTGTGGGAGGGGGGTATATGGGAACTCCCTATATTTTTGGTGTATTTTTATGTAAATCTAAAAGTTCTTTAAAAGTAAAGTTAATATTATTTAAAAAAAAAAATAAAGATTGGATATAAGACCCCTGCTAAGACAGAAACACTCAAGCACCCAGAAATGGCCAGCTCATGATGGTCATGTTCTCAAGAGCTTACAGATGGCCACATGATGATCAAAGGCCATGATGTTGAGCATAATCTCATCACTCCTTGTTTTTTTGTTTGCTTGTTTTTATATACTTTTCCTATTAGTTTAAAAGAAGCTTTAGATTACATAAATGTTACATCAAAAATATAGGGGATTCCCATATACCTCACCCCCTCCTCATTAACAACATCTTTCATTAGTGTGGTATATTTGTTATAATTGATGAAAATATATCAAAATATTGTTACTAAACATGGTCTATAATTCCCGTTATGATTTACACTTTGTACCACATAATTTTAAAGGTTTTGATAAATGTATAATGGCCTGTATCACCATTGCAATGTCATGCAGGACAATTCCAATGCCCCCAAAGTGTCCCATGTTACACCTATTATCCCTCTCCCTTTCCTCAGAAACTCTTGTGACCACTGCCTTTACAGCAATGTTACATGTTCATCTATTACTAGAATTATAGTAAGTTTTAGTTCATACTTGCATTCCTACCATGTTTATGTTCACTCATCAATCTTAAGGATTTTTGGATGTTGATACCGACCTTGCTTCCAATTGAGAGGGGGCTTAGATCCCATGGGGCAGATGAATGGAACTGTCTTGCTTGCAGTAGTAGAGACTCTTTGTTTTATGGTATGTGCGTTGTCCATCATCATTCTTTTGTTAGTTGTCCTGGATGAGTCCAATGAATTGGAGAGTAGGTGTTGGCTGCAAATCTGCTGAGATTCAGGGCTCAACCAGCATATGAAGAGCCAGAAGTCTTAAGGCTCTGGGACACATATTTAATGAGTATAGTGTGCTAATTACAGGTTCAAATAAAAAAGGCATAACAACCATGTATAGGAAAATTATAAATGAGTCCAACTACAATACATTAGAGGGATAGATTATCATATATTCCAGAGAAAGGCCCACTAACAGGGTGCTGAATTCCTGGGTTTGTCTGCCCTGCCAATAGTGTTCAGATGTGTCTAGAGCTCTCAGGAGCACCCCTGCTTAAGGCAATGTTTACTGCAGCAGTCAGTGAGATCCTTCTAAGACCTGCATGAGCATAACCTCTGTAATGACCTCCCGACTCACTCTGAAATCTCTTACCCATAAAAATTCTTTTGTATTTGACATTTCCCTCTTTTTCTCAAGGTCTTTCTCCAAATGCATCATCAGTTGTTGCTTAGTAATAATACATTGGTGCCAGGGAGGCTCATCCCCGGGAGTCATATGCTGAGTTTATGTGCTGACTTTGGCTTAGAGAAAGGCCACATTAATGCATCAAGGAAGGTTTCAGGAGGTACTTTTTAGGCAATATATAATACTAGATTAAGTTTCAATTTCACAAGAACAAGGTCTGTAAGTAAAAACATCAATATCAGGGTTCTGGGATATTGGTCTCTCCTCCTTCACTAGGTACTGCCCATGTACTCTAGGGATTCTTGCTACTCTATTAGAGAATGTAGCAGGACACTCCAGGATGGGAGTTCAATATTCTTTCAGTTACTGTGTGGGTCTCCACCCAATGAGATAACAACCCATAACCACTTGAACACATTCATATTCCACAGAGGCATGCCCCAGGTGTACCCCTACTCACACATACCCCCATCACTGACACCCTGCACCAGTGATCCTCCCCTGCCACAGTCATAACTCTTCTGCTATCTAAAACCTCACCCCCAAAAAGCCAAAAAGAAAATAAATATTAATAATAATAATAAATAAAATAATACATATATAAAAATTATTATTTTTTGCATTGTGTCTTTCATTCCCATAAGATCTGTGACAGTCATGTATCTCAGGGGCTTACAGATGGTGACATAATGAGCAAAGGCCATGAAGAGGAGCACAATCTCATCACATCTTGTTTTTTGCTATTTTCTTTTTCTTCTTGAATATTTGCTGGTGGTTTATGTGTTTCTAGGAATTTGTACATTTCACCTAGATTATCTAATTTGTTAGTTTACAGGTGTTCATAAGATTCTCCTATTATCCTTTTTATTTCTGTGCTGTCAGTAATACTGTTCTTCATTTCTTTTCTGATTTTAGTTATTTGTATCCTCTCTTGTGTTTGTAGCTTTTTGTTGATTTTATGGATATTTTCAAAGAATGAACTTTTTAAAAACAATCTCTCTAAGCTTTTATTCTCTATTTCATTTATATTAACTCTAATCTTTTATTCTTTCCTCTTACTTGCTTTGTGCTTAGTTTATACTTTTTAAATAGGTGCTCCAGTTGCAAGGTTAGGTGTCCAATTTGAGATCTTTCTTCCTTTTTAATATCCTGTAGAGTCATAAATTTCCTTCTCAGCACTGTCTTTGTTGCATCCTCTAAGTTATGGTACTGTGTGCTTTTGTGTACATTCACCTTAAGACATTTTCTAATTTTCCTTGAGTTTTCTTTTTCAACCCATTGGTTGTTTAAGCATGGGTTAATTCCTACATATTTGACAATTTTCCACTTTTCTGTCTGTTATTAATGTCTAGCTTCATTCCACTGTGGTCAGGGAAGATATATTGCATGAATTCAACATTTTAAAATTTATTGTAAGTTATTTTATGATCTAAGATTTCATCTATACTGGAGAATTATCTATATGCACTAGAGAAGACACACAAAGAGATCCTGCCATATAAGAGAGGACGTGAGGATCCCCAGCAGTCAAAGCTTAAGCATGAAGCCCCCAAGAGGCTGGGCCCACAGAACAGTTCATGGCTGAAATGATGAGCCAAATACCTGAAAGCCCACAGCTGAACTTGGGAAGAAAGCAGCACAGCCGAGACTTGAGAGAAGAGGCTCGGAAAAAGACAAGCCTTATATCTAGTTGCCCACAGCTGAGCTCTCAGAGACAGTAGATTTGGGGGGTGGGGAGTGGGGAGGAGTCAGGACCTCATAAAAAATCAGTGGCCATCTTGCTTCACCACATGGCAGAACCCTAGGATCACTAGTAGCTGACTTTGGTGAGAAAGCTTCTCTGCTGATGTCTTGATTGTGACATTTGATGTCTTGGAACTGTCAACTTTTACCCTAAAAATATTCCCATTATAAAGGTCAACCCATTTCTGATACTTTGCATCAGCAACCTTGTAGTAAATCATGACATACTTGTTACAAATTATATCTTTATACATTACATGTCCCAAATCAAAGATTTATCATTCCTTTTCATACATTTGCACTTTACAACCTGTAAGAAAAATGGGCTACATAGCAAAAAATACAATACAATAATAGTGGCATTTATAATTACCCATTGTGGCAGTTTGAGATTACTTATGAGTTCCAAAAAGAGAGATTATGTTTATAAATGGGTCTGTTCCTCTAGGTGTGATCCCCTTTGATTGTATTAGATTCCTAAGAGGAAAAAAGAGAGACCAGGTAGAGGTCACCAGCCATCTTGCTTCAACACATAGCAACAGACTTTGGTGAGGAAGTAACATTGGGTTGGACTCTTTAGGACCTTGTAACTGTAAGCTTCTACCCCAAATAAATGTCTTTTATAAAAGACAACAGATTTCTGGTCATTTGCATCAGTACCCCTTTGACTGACAAATACACCCATATAGCTACTTTTACCAAAGATCTTTCAATCCACTGTCTAGTGTCCTTTCCTTTTGGCATGAAGAATTCCCTTAGCATTACTTATAGGGCAGTCTAGTGGTGATTAAATCTCTCTACTTTTGTTTATCTTGGAATGGCTTGATCTTTCCCTCATTTTTGAAAAAGAGTGTTGCTGGATATAAAATCCTTGCTTATAATTATTTTTCTTTCAGCACTTTAAATATTTCATTCCATGTCTTCCCAGGCTGCATGGTTTCTGATGAGAAATAAGCATTTCTTACTGGGGCTCCCTGGTACGTAACACATTGCTTTTCTCTTGCATCTTTCAGAATCCATTCCTTGCCTTTGACATTCGACAGTTTGACTACTATATCTGGGTATATTTCTACCCAAGTTTATTATATTTAGGGTTCATTGGGATTCTTGAATATGTATATCCATATCTTGAATATGTATATTAATTCATATTAATATGTATATTAATCAAATATAATTTGATAGAGAAATTTTTTCCCCTGATTTGTTTTTTAATATTCCTTCTGTCCAATTGAGGCATATATGCCTTTGCCTTTTCTCCCCCAACTCTTCCAGTTCTTTCCCCATGCAGTCACAGCAGCATTCCTTTCCCAAATAGTTAAAAGGTAAGGCTTGGGAATAGGTTTTGAACTGGTGACTGATGTAACACTGCATTCTTTAGAAGTCATTTTGCCCCTAGTATGTCTGGCTTTCACATCTGCATGTAGAAATGCATTATAAAAGGTCTCTCTCATTTTGTGGTGAGCATGGACAATAGAGTTCAGAAAAAAAACAGTTTCTCTTTCCACTGCAGAGAATGAAGACCCCATGTGAGCCCCTAAATAAATGCTCATTACTCACCAAGCTGGACAAGTCAGAGTATGTGTCTGACATAGTCATTCCCAGCTCAGCAGGAAGCTGACATTTACATAGCTCCTAGTCATACTTGACAATTGGCATAGTCAACAGAATTCAGCAGGCCAAAGTATGAGCTTTGGTGGAGAATCCATGGGGTGGCCTTCAACCTCTGTGTGTGTTAGGGAGCCGCCTGATTGCTTGACTGTTGCAGACCTCCACGTGAGTATGGGGATGCCATGAAAACACAGATTAGGGTGCAAAGAACAAAAGATTATGAAGCTTAGCAAAGATAGTAAGTGTGCTGCCACAGCAATCAGCTGGCTGTTGTTATGGGTGGTAAGGTTAGCTACAGCAGACTGTCTGAGAAAGAGAAATCTGCATATTGAAGTAGGAAAATGGCTGGAGTATGGTTCTGTAGAGAAGAATCTTGTATCTCAATTTGGCCAGTACAGTGCTCTAAAATCAACAGCAGAGCCAGCAAAAATTTATACTCTGGGAAATGCCTCCAGAAAAAGACAAATAATTTGTATCCATCCCTATTCCATTCCCCATGTATATCCCACTCTACAGAGGAGACCCAAAGAAGATAAAAATCTTAATTGCCTCAAATGGTAATTGAAATTTACAGGGATTAATAAAGTAGTGCTAGAACTGAGGAAAAGTCCCTCAGCTTTCCTTTAAGGTCAAGTTGAGAAAAAAGCTGTGCTTTAAAAGGGCAAAGTCACTACTAAGGTCAATTAGAGCAGGGTTAAAACAAAAGGGTAAGCTCCCTTCAACCACCCTTCAAGGGATGGGATATAATCTTAAAGAATTATAAAGCCCAAGGACAGTTGGGCAACAGAAACCTGGAATGAAAGGGCACAGGGGAGGAGGAACTTGCTACTGAATTAAAACCAAATATTTAAAGCATAGCCTCACGAATCTATACCCCATGCCGAAACCCTGTTAATCAAATAATGCCCAGATAACTTCTCCATTTTTTATCTAAGTGTTTCCATGAAAAAGCTTGCATATTGCAGGCAACACTGATTCCAGAGAAGATCTGAAAAGGTATAAAATCTAGAGGCATGTAATGATGGGAACCTCGAAGACAAGCCATACCAAAAGAGTGAGAATTGAGTCAAATTTGTGAGTTTATCTTCCTTTTTGTGTGTCTAACTCTTTGTGTCTATCTGAATGTTCAAGTTTATTTTCATACTTCCTGATGGTGATATCAAATTAACAAATGAAAATTCTTAAGAAAACTTTATTCAAATTACTAAAAGTTAAATAAGAACATACACATATATATATATACACATAGATGTAAATGAGTACAAATAAGAAAAGCTGAGTAGGATGGAAGGATCATATAGAAATCTGAATATAGAAAGTATTAGAAGAAGAAGAAAGGTTTTGCCTAGCCTCCTTGACCCTTCCTGCCCCCAAGGCCTTCTCCTAACTTTGACTGAATTCAAGGCTATCATTAAAACTGGTTGAGGAAAGGCTCTGTGTGATAAGAAGAGGGAAATGTTAGTTTAGCTTAGAATTCTGTCTACTAGGCCTGGAAAAATGAGGTAGTCAGAGAGAAAATTACACAATAAACCTTGTTTTGCAAAGTTTTTCCTATAATTCCTCAGTTAAAAAAAAATTAAACAGCCGTGGCATGAGAGTAATTAATAATCAATATAAAAAGAAAAAGTCCTTGAAAGGTATGGAAACATTTTTCTAAATCATTATTGAAATAAATTAAATGATTAAAATATATATTCCAGAACCTGTTAGCCAGTATCCTTTTGAGATTGTTTACAATATTAGAATATTATGGAAGAGAGGTTTTAACATTTCTTGTATAAACTATAATTGTTTCAGTTTTTTTTTCAACTTGGTTGTAATTTCCCTAGGTTTATACAGATACTAATAAATTAGCATTATATTTATTAGATCTTTAAATGGTGAAAATTGTAAGTTTGTGTTTAATGAAATTAAATTAAAGAAGAGAATGAAGTTCTGTCCTAAATTGAAATGACTAATTTTTCACAGAACAGAATGAGGGATGTAAGATGAGACTTACATGGATACGGAAATAAATAAAATGTTTGTGGAAGTGAATTCATAGTCAATGCTGACTAAAATTTGATGAGCTTGTTTAAGGGAATATGTACCTAAGACAGAATTGTTGGTTTTCACAAGGGTGAAAAATAACTAGAACAAGACCTGAATGGATATGAAAAGTTATAGCAGGCATGTGAAAATAAATTTCATTTGTTGCTGACTGTAATTTAATAATCTTATTAAAAGGTAAAATTGGTCTTGAGGTGATATAACTAGTCTATATGCTTATAGAAAGTTATGGGAAGTTTGTAAAAGCATTTTCTAAACTGAGACATTTCAATGGAAATGGCAGATTCTAGGAAGACATTATTAATTAGAAACCTATGGGTTGATACTGATAACACAAAGTAACTTCATAACAGTAAAACTTGTCAAATGCCACCTTAATTTCCATATTAAGGCGGCAGTTGGTGGAAGAAAATCTTGATATCATTGATAATTTTTGGTGTTCATAAAATAACTGGGAAAATAGTATTTTCCTGTACTGCTATATTCATGAATATATATTCATGTACTGCTTTATTCATGAATACTGTGTATCTTACAGCAAACAGTGTGGAAGCTGTTGATTTTAATCTGAAGTAAAACACTTCCAAGAACCTTTAAAAATATAGTTAGTTTCATTTAATATATATATTATGAATTACATGATAAGTGTTTGGGAAGTGTTGTAAAATAGAAAGAATTTCCTAATCCTCTGTTGGTTAAACCTGTTAAGTTCTCACTGTCGTTATTATATTCTAGCACTCATCTGTATAGTGGTATTGTTGCTTACAGTTTTAGTTGTTCTTAAAAGAATGTGATATGTTAAGAAAACAACTAAAATCTCTTGTCAGTTATACTATTCTGCTCTGATGCTTCTAGAAAAGAGCATGCATTCACCTCATCTTCAACAAAAAGTACTTTAAAAGAGAAGGAAGATAAGTCTTTAAGTTATGTTTTGCCTTTTGATTAACATAATCCTGGCAAAAGGTAGTAAAACAAAACAAAACTTTTATTATAGTCTATAGTTAATGATCTCTAGAAACTGCTTTATTTAAAGTACTCATATTCTAGGGCCTAGATTGTAAGCTCTTGCAGCAGTCACATTTATTCCTTGGTTCTGATCTCGTTATTTCCAAATCCTAAAATGCTTATAATCTAATAGCTCCCTAGAATTTTTAAGGATGTGTGTAAGCTTTAGAACTAACAGCACAATTTACCCAGCTCTAAAGGTGCTGAAGAAGCAGCCCTATGGCTTCAAAAAGTGAGTGGCCATAGAGAAGCTGCCACACGGTGGTGCCTGGCTAAGGTACCAATCATTCCCATTAAAAATTCTGAACTGGTTCATATTATTCAAGATTCTGAGGCCTGTCCATGGCTCTGCCTTATAGCAGTGGACATTTGCACAACCAACATACACTTAGGTACTGGTAAAGTGATCCATGCATTCAGACCTGGCCCCAAGTATGGAATATGGTGTCTCTCCATTTGATTTATTAGCATGGCCAGTTAGTACAGTGCTTAAAACAATAAAGGTATTTGCTACATCATCTGGCCATGCCCCAGAACTGGATGTAAACATGCTGCTGCTGAAGACTCCTTTGGCTTTACCAGCTGATGATGGCTCAGGCTCCATAGCCCTACAGTGGACACTGCCTTCAGACTCTGTTTCATAGGGCTGGAGGGTGCTATGGTGGAACACTGGATGGAGCCAACCTTACTGTTCTCACAAAGACCAATGGTACTAAACTATGTCAACTGCATGAAAGGTGTGTTGCCAGAATGATGTGGGTAGAACCTAAAGAAACACAACTGGCAATATGGCCTGCTTCTATGGAGGGTCAACACATGTGGTATTTTAAGCATGGATCTTGCCCACTCTCAGCAAATGTTCCAGGTCCTATGGGAGAAAGTTCCACTGTTATTTTACTCACTAAAGAAGGCCTCCCCATCTGGTTGCCTACTAACATTTGAGTTTGTGCCCTTAGGCTTCCCTTCCAGATTCACAGGACTTCCTGTAACATCTTTCTGACTGGGCTGCCACCATGGTCAAATAGACTGGTGGAAGTGCAAATATACATGCCAGCATCTGGCAGCACCCATCTGCCTGGGAATATCCTTCCCTTATCTTTGATGAAGTCGAGTAGTTGGCTAAACACTGCAAATAGGAGCAGACCTTCTAGGTGGCAACTCCTAGAGCCCACAGACTCCTATAATTGCTTGTCTTCTTGTATATATTGTAGCTGTGGCCTTATATCACATTATCCCCAATTATAAGCTCTCCATTCCACACTCAGGGCTTCATGTGGAAGAGGGGGCAGAAATATTGTAAGAAGTGTAGGATGGGATGGACTGTGGCATGTATGACTTTGCATTTTCTCCCCTAACCCTTCCAGTTCATTACCATTCCAGTCACAGCAAGAGTCCATTTCTAAGTAGTTAAAAGGCAAGGCTTGGGAACTGGATGTAAACTGGTAACTGATCAGTGAATCTTGTAACACTGTATTCTTGAAAAGTCCTGCTGTCCCTCACATGCCTTCCCCATGTGAGCATATATATGCATTATTAAAGACCACTCTCATTTAATGGCAAGTGTGGACAATCAAACTAAAAAAAAATGTTGTCTCTCTTTCCACCACTGAAGACGGAGACACCATGGAAGTCCACTAAATAAATGTTCATCACTAGTCAAGCTGGACTTGTCCAAATCTTTGTTCTGACATATTCATTCTCAGTTTGGTGGGAAGCTGTTGTTTATACAGCTCCTTGCTATACTCAGGACACCCCTTTTCATTTTCTTTTCTTTCTGGACTTCCATGTGTATATTGGTATGTGAAATGGTGTCACACAGATATTTTAGTCTCTGTTCACTTTTTCCATTCTGTTTTCTTTCTGCTACTCAACCTGGATCACTTCAATTGTACTGTCCTTGAGTTGACTGATTCTTTCTTCTGCCAGCTCTAATCTGCTATTTAAAGACTCGGGGGAAATTTTTTTTAATTCCAGATATTGTGGTTTTTAATGCCAGTGTTTCTATTTGGCTCTTTTTAAAAATTTCTATCTCCTTATTGAGATACTCATATTTTCCTCTATCTTTCTTATATATTTTAGTTCTTTCTCTTTGTTTTTCCTTATCTCTTTGATCATATTGAAAGTTGTTTTAAATTCTTCAGTATGTTCAAACACTGGTCTTCCTTTAAGGTTTCTTAATTTTTATTTTTTTCTTGTGGTTGAGTCATCATTTATTGTTATTTTGTATGTATTGTAATATTTCAGTGCACACTGAATATTTTAATATTCCAAAGTATTAACAGTGGGATTTCATTTTCTGTTCCTTAAATTTGTTTCCTGCTAATGATATGACAGAGATTTCCTTGAGTGCCAGGAACTGACAAAAATCAAGTAAACCAAAGCAAGAAAACACCTTTCACAGTCTTTGCAAATTGGCCCTGTGTTGGCTGATGCTCTCTTTCAGAGTTTAGCCTTTCTTCAGGTAGATCAGCCTGATGTGAATTTGTGGGGTATTCTTCATCTTTTATGATCCTGATAACTTTCCTGCGCTTGCTCTTGCTCATATCCCTAGGAAACACCAGCATTTGCCAGAATCTGAACATCTATTCTATTCCCTATGAAATAAAGATTCCAGTCCCTCCTGGTGCTCTACTGTATATCTTAACATGGATAATATTTTGCTGCAGGACACTTTGATTAAATTGCTTCTTACAATGTTTTAGCTACCACAAGCTTCTTCTGCCTGCAGAAAAAGTTCTCAGACAGTGAGACAGAGAGGATTTTCCTGGCTCAGTCTTTCATGCTGCCACCTTATAGGTTACCACCAACATACAGACCTTCCAGTATTTGCATAAATGCTACTCTGCTACCTATGGAACAGGGTCAGGGTCTCCAGTTGGCTCCACACCTCACTGGGAAGAGTTAAGTACAAGGGCACCATGCATGGCTCCTACTGTTTTCAAAGCTGCATTTCTTGATTTGGTACTCACCCAATTACCCCATCACATGAACTGCTTTCAGAGTTTTAAGAAGGATGGCTTCAATGGATTTGCTAGTTATTCAAAGATTCTATTGGAGACTAGAATTTGGGGGCATCTAAGGTCACTATAATGGTCTACAGCTCCCAAATATTTATTTTTTAAATCAACTTCTTAAGGAATAATTTACAAAAAAAGTGTCATTTCCAAACATACAGTTAGATGAGTACTGAAAAATATATACACAAATGTAATCATCCAAACAATCAAGTTATACCATATTTTCTTCAGGCCAAAAAGAATTCTCATGTCCCTTTACAGCCCATTACTTTTTAGTTTTCACAATAATATCTTCCATTCACAGGCAAATAGCTAATTGTTTTCATTTTGAATAATGAGGGAAAATTATTTTCTTACAAGGATTACATAATAATTTTATACTATATTTTGTAACCCTCCCTTGCCTATTAGTATGACAAAAGAAGGTGAGAAAAGAAGTGACTGGGATTAAGAACAGACAATAAATATCATCCTAATATTTGTGACCAGTTTCAATAAAAAAGAAGAACTTTCTCAGAGGACATCATGTACCAAAGCCTGCTTTAGATTTAACTATACATATAAACCAGAAGAGATTAACACAATATCCAGACCATTTGGAGTGCACTTGCCAAAATCACTTCAGTCTGCAGTGATGCAGTTTATAGAGATGCAATGATTTCTTAAGCAAGGAATCACTGAAATGGGTGGAAAGTTTTAATGAATGAAATGGCTCTACTCCCAACTACAACCACACTAGGTCTGGGTCAACCCAAGTGTTACTGAGGAGACTTAGGACAGGACCATGGACTTAGATTGTTTGTGTCTGTTTCCTGTTATTTGTATTATCCCAGTGCTCTGCCCAATCAGGGACTAGGTTTCAAGCTTCCTTCTCTTCTCTACATTCTTACACCTTTGCATACTCACTCCTGTCTCCCATTAATTTTCCTTAAAATTACTCTTCTCTTCTTCTTGTTACCCACAGTCCTGGAAGAGTTCAAAACTTAGACTAAAGGTGTAAGTTCAAATTTAGAACTTTTTATATATTCACAAATGAAATAATTGCACAAACTAAGTATGCCTTTTCTTAACATATAGACTAATGATCCATAAAATTGAGTGATTCAAATACCATTTTTAAAATTTCCTCAAGAGCACTCATGTTACTATAAATTATATGTATTATTTTATTGCTAGCTATGTACAAATATAAAAATAAATATATATGCCTTGGGTGGAAACCCTTCTCCAGTGAAAGGAATAGATTAAATTTATTACCATATATTATCAATTAATTTAAATTAATATAATTAAAGGTGATAAATGTCTGAAAAATATCAGCAATTCTGAATATGGTACTGAAAAAACAACAAGATGTCTTTGACTTTGGCATTGCTATATCATCTCTAATTTTATATTTCTGAAATATTGAGAAGTCATATTTTAGCACCAAAAAACTACAGCATATCTGTAATTCATTTGATATCAATGACTCTTACACTTGTCATGTGGACTTTTCCCGTTCTATAGTAAGTTAAGGAACACTGTTTGTGTCATTGTGATAGCATACAAGAGAAGCAGAAGATTATTTGAATGGTTGCCTGTATGTAGACTGTGCTTTGATGTATTCATTTGTGTTTAAGGCAACCTTTTATTGACTTGTAATATACATATAGAAAAAGGCAAAATTAATTTCACAAAATGAAAATATCCACACCCAGGTAACCAGCACCAAAATCAAGAAATATTACAATTGTAATCCTAAAACCCTAAAACATTCTTTTGTTTCCTTCTAGTCATGTCTCAAGGGAGATTACTATTCTGATTTTTAAACCAATGGCTTAGCTTAGTCTTTCTTTGTTATTTATATACTAAAATTAGGTAATACATTTATTTTGTATATGGCTTTTTTCACTTATATTTGTGTAATTTATCCATATCACTGTATAGATGTAGTTTATTCAGTTTCATTGTGCTATATAATATTTATCATATGAATTTCTGTAATTTCTATTCATTCTACTGTATATGGATGTTTTAGTTGCCTCCAGTTTTTTTGTTTCCTACTTTTGGTTGAACATATACATATATGCTTCTCCATTGGATACAAATGACAATGAAATTGCCAGGTCATGGGGTATTTAGTAGGTAATTCCAAAGAGCTTTCCAAAGAAGCTGTAATGATTTAAATCTCTATGTGCATATAAGAACCTATGACTGTTCAGTTGCTCTACATCCTCATCAATAACTCCCATTGTCTGTCATTCTCATTTGAGTTTTCTGGTAAGCATATCGATGTGTATAAAGGTGTCTCATGAGCTTTAAATTTGCATTTCCCATATAACAAATAAATTATCCCATTTCAATGATTAATCACCTTTTAATAGTCTATTGATCTTTCATATATGGAGGTTTTGATGGGAACGGTTTCCTCATTTTTTTCTCTCTCTAGAAAACGTGGGGTGGGAATGGTGTAATTTCATCTTTATTTATTTTTATTTATTTATTTTTAATTTTTTTTATTGTGGATAAAAATTAAAATGTTCACAATGCATACCAATATTTCTAAAATGATATATAAATATATATGCATATGTGCATTTGTTTACATAAACTTCATCTTTAAATGCGTGGAAGACTTGACCATTAGAATCATTTGCTCTGAAATTGTCTTTGGGTGAAGATTTCTAATAACAGTTTGATTGCTTAATGAACATAATAAAAATGTCATCTCCAAGTTTATTGGTATGAGATTTATATAAGAAAAAACAATTCAAGTGTAAGCAGCAGCAGCATGCAGAGGGGAGAACAAGGAAATCAAGATGATAAAGGGAATGCTCGCAATGGAGATTGAGAATGTAGAAGATTCTGCTTATTGTTAAATCCTAGATCTAAAAAATCTGATGAGAAGGGACGTGGAGGGATGAGAATTAAAATGAAAAGTGGTTTCTTCATAGCAGTAAGGGATTTAAAATTCAATCTTAAAACATCTTCATAAAGAAAGCTAGCAGTCCCTAGTTTGAGAGACATTCAAATCTCTTCAAATACTGAGAACTCACAAAAGTCCTGGATTTGTTACTTTTTTTGAAATATTGTAATCTAATATAATGTGATCTCTGAAGTTGGGGATTTTATTATGTTTTATGGCTACCTACAATTGGACTTGGCACATAATGTGGAGTCAATAAATACTTATCAAATTGAATTGAATTTGAATATAAAATGCTTCCATGTATGTTTTTTATGTCAAGTGCTTTTGCCAGAGACTGTGAGACAGCCACTAAAATTTATTCTCCCCTTTTGACAGTACCTTGGTTTAGGGTATTCAAACACTAATGTTGTGAGTTTTTATGATCAATGCAAAACCATACCCTTAATGAAAAAATACTCAAAACACACCTGCTAGTAGACATCTAATAGCTTCTGCCATGGGAAATTAGCCACCAAAACATTCATAGAGCATTTTTAATTTAAATTTGCCCAACTCCTTTGCAACTAGGTACATGTCTGTGACTAAGTTCTTGTCAATTGCCTAAAAGCAGAAGTATTGGGTAACTTCCTGGCTGAAATCTAAAAGATTGAATGTATACTCTTCCAAGTTTATTTCCTATATTTCTCACCTAAAACTAATAAAGGGGTTTGACAACTGTATGTAACAATATCCTATGGCAATATTTTACAAATGAGGTTGTACATATGAAACACCTAGGGTTAAAATTCAAGTTAGTATTCACTAGTTCTGGGGTGAGGCCAGAATTCTGCATTTCTAACAAGCTCCAGGTGATACCAGTGATGCTAGAACCTTGATGACAGTTTGAGTTTGAAGTCCCTAGGGAAGAACCAAGAAAGAGTTAGAAAGGAAACTGAATGAAAAATCAAAGATGCACTGCCCTGTTAACAAGATTATTTTTATGGGTCTGTCACATCAAAAGAATAAACTTGCTGTACATTAAACAATTATACCATTGTATGTTTATTTTATAGAAGCTTGATCTTATGCTATGAAAATGCAGAATTCAAAACATACATGGTAGCACTCTCCTCTTTAATATTACTATTCACCTGGCATGATATCTGGATTTATAATTTTGTATGTCCAATACAAAGATAAAATTCCTTCCCCAACATTTTGACTTTATTTTCCAAAAAGATATGTCTGATGGACAATGCCATCCCAAGGAACAGAGAGTGTCTGCAACTGCAAGCAAGATAGTTCCATCCAACTACCCCATGGTATCTAAGGCCCCTTTCAAATAGAAGCAGAATGGGCATCACCATCCCCAAATCCTCAACATTGGGGAAGGAACAATGGACTAAAGTAGACTTATTATTATTCTATTATAGACTTATTTTTATTCTAGCATTGGAAGAACTCTTATCATTGATGTAAATGCAGTTGCTACCAGGGGTTCTGAGGGATGAGAGAGGGAAGAATAGGTGTAATATGGGAGCATTTTCAGGACATTGGACTTGTCCTGCATGACATTGCAGTGACAGATACAGGCCATTGTATATTTTGTCATAACTTACAAAATTGTGCAGGACAAAGTATAAACTATAATGTAAACTGTAGTTCATGGTTAGTAGCAATGCTTCAATATGGGCTCATCAATTGTAAAAAATGTACCACATTAATGAAAGATGTTGTTAAAGTGGGAAAGTGTGGGAGAGGGAAGGAGGGGGACATATGGGAATCCATTATATTGTTTTATGTAACATTTATGTAATCTAAAGCTTCTTTAAAATTAAAAAAAAATAATTACAAAAAAAAGGATATAGGTCTGTGTTGACCAAAAAATTATGGTATATGATGCTCATCAAAGAAGACACATAGATAGATAATGTCAGAAATTACCTCCTCAACTGTGGAGCAACTATGGATCAGGGAGTGATCTTCAGATTTGCAGAACATATTGGAATCTATTTTTTCCCAGAGATGTACTTCTTTGCATGAATTCTAGCTCATTCTAACCAAACAAAACAGGGCCTGGAATATAAGTCAGGAGATGAGTTCAGTAATTTGCTCGGAAAATGTAATCAGAAAACACAACTAAATACTTATGGTATCAGTAATCTATAGTTGTATAACAAATTACCACAAATTAGCAGCTTAAAACAATTCTCATGATTATCTCAAAGTTTCTATGAGTCACGAGCCTAGGTACAACTGAAATCAACGAAGCACTGGGTGCTTCGGACATTTCTCACAAGACCACAATCAAGGTGTAGTCCAGAATTGTGGTCTATTCAAGGGTCAACAGGGAAGAATCTGCTTCAAACTCATACAGCTGTTGGCAGAATTCAATTCCTTGTAGATTGTAGGACTGATAGCCTCAGTTCTTCACTGGCTGCTATCTGGAAACTGCCCTCAGTTCCTTGCTAAGTGGGCTGCTCCAAAGAGTATCTCACAAACTGGAAATTTGCTTCATCCAAAACAGGAAGAGAATCAATGAACAAGAGAGAAATTACAGTTATATACCATAATAATGGAAGTGACATTCCATTACATTTACTATATTCTATTGTTTAGTGGCAAAACAGGTATCTCACCCACACTGAAGGATAGAGGATAACTCAGGTGCAAAGAATAGGGGCAAGAAGAATTACGAGTATTATAGAGTCTATTGAATCTCACCCTAGTCATTAGTCACTATACTTATTGCAATTGAAAATTGTCCTCATACAAATGTAAATTGCATAAGAAATTATTTTAGTAAGAAAGAAATTTTTCAAGACAATCTGGTACATTTCAATAATGAGCACACCTTTGACAGTCATAATTGATTGTACAGAGAGTTCTGTCCACTGCCCAAAGCATCACCCTCACACTTAAGTCTTATGTTTTGTTTTTTAAAAAAATTTTAATAAAAAAATCAATTTTATTAATACATATTAATAAAGCATAAAATTCATCCAAAGTGTACAGTCAATGGCATTTGGTATAATCACATAGTTGTGCTTTCTTCACTTCAATCATTATTGCAGCAATTACATTATTTCAATAATAATAATGAACAAAAAACAGAACAACACACAAACAAGAAACTTTCTCACCTCCCAATCTCTTTATATTTCCCCTGCTGTATATAGTTACTATTTCTGGTTATTTTTGCACAAATATTTATTTGTTTATTAAGGAACTTTGTTGATATGTATTTACATACCATATGTTCTATACAAAGTCTATAATCAATGGCTTTTAGTACAATCACAATATTGTGCATTCATCACCACAAAAATTTTAGAACAATTTCATTACTCCAAAAAGAAAGACTCCACATCCCTTAGCATTCCTTCCTCAGCCCTACATAACCACTGCTTTAATTACATATTTATAAGTTGACTTATATTTACATTTTATATAAATGGAATAATAAAATATGTAGTACTCTATGTCTGGTCTCCATTACTTAGGATAATGTTGCTGTTTTTTTGTCTGATATTAACATTAGTATCAACTTACTAAATGTAGTATCAACTTACATTTGTTCAGCTTCAAAGAAAAATGGTCTTCTAAAGGCAATTTACCCATATTCATATTTCACATAATATATTTATATGTCACATAACATAATATTTCATACAGGGCAATCATACATTATTTGTCCTTTTGTGTCTGGTCTATTTCACTCAACATAATGTCCTCCAGGTTCATCCATGTTGTCATGTTTCACAACTTCATTTCTTCTCACCACTGAATAATATTCCATCGTGTGTATACTCCACAATTTGTTTATCCATTGATCCATTGATGGGCACCTAGGTTGTTTCCAAATTTTGTCTATCATGAATGACACTGCTATGAACATCAGTGTGCAGATGTCTATTCATGTCACTGCTCTCAGTTCTTCTGGGTATATAAACTAGCAATGGAATTGCTGGGTCACATGGCAAGCCTATATTCAGCTTCCTTGGGAGCTACCATACAGTTCTCTACGGTGGCTGTACCATTCCTATCAACAGTGAGTAAGCATTCCTATCTCTCGAAACCCTCTCCATTATTTACAGTTTTCTGACTTTTTAATAGTGGCCAGCCTAATAGGTGTTAAATGATTTCCCATTGTAGTTTTGATTTGCATTTCCCTAATCACTAGTGATGTTGAATATTTTTTCATGTGTTTCTTCACCATTTGTATGTCTTCATTGGACAGTTATCTTTTCCAGTCTTTCACCCATTTTTTAATTGGATATTTTGTCATTTTCTTTTTGACTTGTATGATCTCCTTATATATCATGGATATTAAACCCTTATCAGATATGTGATTGCAAAATATTTTCTCCCATTAAGTCTGCTGCCTTCTCACCCTTTTGACAAAGTCCTTCGAGGTGTAAAAATGTTGAATTTTGAGGAGGTCCCATTCTCTATTTTTATTATTTTGTTGCTTGTCCTTTGGGTGTAAGGTTTAAGAAACTACCACCTACCACAAGATCTTGAAGATGTTTTCCTAATATTTTCTTCTAGGAGTTTTATAGTTGCTTTTATATTTAAATTCTTGATCCATTTTTAGTTAATTATTGTATAAGGTCTGAGATAGCGGTCTTCTTCTTTTGGATATGGCTATCCAGTTCTCCCAGCACCATTTGTTGAATAGACTGTTCCGGCCCTGCTGGGTGGGTTTAACAGCCTTGTAAAAAATTGCTTTACTATAGATGTGAGGGTCAATTTCAGAGTTCTTGATTTGATTCCATTGGTCAATCTGTCTGTCCTTATGCCAGTACCATGCTGTTTTTTTTGTTTTTGTTTTTTTGTTTTTTTGTTTTAATTGTTGTATTTTATTTGTTTTATTATATTATTTTATCTTGTTTTTTTTTTACCACTATAGCTAAGTAATATGCTTTTAAAATCAGGAACTGATAGTCCTCCAAATTTGTTCTTCATTTTTAAGAAAATTTTTTTCTATTCAAGGCCCCTTACCCTTCCAAATAAATTTGATTATTGGCTTCTTGATTATTTCAAACATGGATTTGGGAATTTTAGTGGGATTGCATTGAATCTGTAAATAAGTTTGGGTAGAAGTGACATCCTAACAATATTTAATTTTCCTATCCATGAATACGGAATGTCCTTCCATTTATTTAAATCTTCTTTGGTTTCTTTTGGCAATGTTTTGTAGTTTTCTGAATACAGGTCCTTTATTTCCTTGGTTACATTTATTCCTAAATATTTCATTTTTTTAGTTGCTATTGTAAATGGAATTTTTTTCTTATATCCTCCTCAGATCGCACATCAGTAGTATACAGAAACTATTGATTTTTGCATATTAACCTTGCATTCCCCCACTTTTCTGAACTTGTCTATTAATTTTAGTAGCTTTCTTATGGACTTTTCAAGGTTTTCTAGATATAGGATCATATCATCAGCGAATAGTGAAAGTTTTACTTCTTTGTTTCCTGTTAGGGTGCATTTTATTTCTTTGTTTAGCCTAATTGCTCTAGCTATAACTTCTAGCACAATATTCAATAATAATGGCTACAGTGGGCATCCTTGTCTTGTTCTTGATCTCAGTGGGAAAGCTTTCAGTCTTTCACCATTGACTACAATGCCAGCTGCATGTTTTTCATATATGCACTTTACCATATTGAGGAAGCTTCTATCTATTTCTAGCTTAGGGAGTGTTTTTTAATCAAGAAAGTTGCTATGCTATATTTTGTCAAATGTCTTTTCTGCATCAATTAAGAAGATCATGTGATTTTTCTTCTTCAATTTATTGATGTGGAATATTACACTAATTGATTTTCTTGTGTTGAACCACCCATGCATACCTGGGATAAAACCTACTTGATCATGGTGTATAATTCCTTTAAAGTGCTTTTGGATTCTGTTTGCAAGTATTTTATTGAGGATTTTTGCATCTATATTCATGATAGTTATTGGTCTATAATTTTCTCTTTTCTATAGTATCTTTATCTGGTTTTGGTATTATGGTGATGTTGGCTTCATAAAATGAGTTTGGTAGCATTCTTTCCAATTCAATTTTCTGGAAGAGCTTGAGCAAAATCAGTATAGTTCATCTTTGAATGATGGGTAGAATTCACCTGTGAAGCCATCTGGTCCCAGGCTTTCCATCTTTGGGAGGTTTTTCATGACTGTTTCAATCTCTTCATTTGTGATTGGTTTGTTGAGGTCTTTTATTTCTTCCAAAGTCAGTGTAGTTAGTTCATGTGTTTCCATGAATTTGTACATCTCATCTACATTTTCTAGTTTTTTTGCATACAATTGTTCATAGTATCCTCTTATGACACCTATTATTTCTGTGGGGTCAGTGGTAGTGTTCCCCTCTCATTTCTGATTTTATTTATTTGTCTTCTCTCTTCTTCTCTTTGTCAGTCTAGCTAAGGATTTATCAATTTTGTTGTTCTTCTCAAAGAGCCATCCTTTAATTTTGTTGATTCTCTCTATTGTTTTTTTTTTGTTGTTGTTGTTGTTGTTCTCGATTTCATTTATTTCTTCTCTGATCTTTAATATTTCTTTCCTTAGGCTTGGTTTGGTATTAGTTTGATGTTCTTTTTCTAGTTCTTCCAGGTGTGCAATTTGATCATCAGTTTTAGCTCTTTCTTCTTTTTTAATGTAAGCATTGAGGGCTATACATTTTCCTCTCAGCACCGCCTTTGCGGTGTCCCATAGGTTTTGTTATGTTGTGTTCTCATTTTCATTTGTCTCAAGGTATTTGCTGAATCCTCTTGCAATTTCTTCTTTGACCCACTGGTTGTATAAGAGTATGTTGTTTAATCTCCATATATTTAGGAATTTTCCCTTTTTCTGTCTGTTATTGATTTTCAGTTTCATTCCGTTATGATCAGAGACAGTATTTTATATAATTTCAATATTTTTAAATTTATTGAGACTTGTTTTGTGACCCAAAATATGGTCTATCTTGGAGAAGGATCCATGAGCCCTTGAAAAGAAAGTATATACTGCTGTTTTGGGGTGCAATGCTCTGTAGATGTCTGTTAGGTCTAGTTCAATTGTCATAATATTCAAACTCTCTCTTTCTTTATTTATCCACTGTCCAGATGTTCTATCTAAAGTAGAGAGTGGTTTATTGATGTCTCTAATATTGTTGTACAGGCATTTATTTCCCCCTTCATCATTGACAATTTATGCCTCATGTATCTTGGGGCACTGAAGTTAGGTGTATATATCTTTAATATAGTTATTTCTTCTTGGTGAATTTCCCCTTTTATTAATATATAATGGCCTTCTCATTACCTTATAAGAGTTTTGCATTTAAAATCTATTTCATCCAATATGAGTATTGCTACTCCAGCTCTTTTTTGATTACTATTTGCATGGAATATCTTCTTCTAACCTTTCGCTTTTACCTGGTTGTGTAGTTACATCTGAGGTCAGATTCTTGTAGACAAAATATAGATGGCTCATATTTTTTTTAATCCATTCTACAGCTATATATTTTGATTGGGGAGTTCAAGCTATTAACAGTCAATGTTATTACCATAAAGTCATTACTTACTTCACCCATTTTGACTTTTGGCTTTTGTTGTCATATTATATTATTGTCTATCTGTTTACCCTTTAATTTACCTTTTCTAATAATCTTCATTTCTACACTCTTCTACAATTCTCTCAACCTTGTTTTTCCCTTTCAGGCTGTAGCACCCCCTTTAGTATCTCTTGTGATTCTGGTCTTTTGGTAACATATTCTAATAGCTTTTGTTTGTGAAGACTTTGAACTCCCATTAATTTTTGAAGGACAGTTTTGCTAAATACAGAATTCTTGGCTGGCAGTTTTTCTCTTTCAGTACCTTAAATACATCATACCATTTTTTTCCTCTCCTCCTTGGTTTCTGATGAGAAATCAGTACTTAATTTTATTGAGTTTTGCTTGTATGTGATGATTTGCTTTTCTCTTGCTGCTTTCAGAATCTTCTCTTTATCTCTGATATTTGTTATTGTGAATAGTAGGTGTCTCAGAGTAGGTCTATTCAGTTTTATTCTGTTTGAGATGTGTTGTCTTATGTGGACATTGATATTTTGTCTTTCATAAGGTTAGGGAAGTTTTCGGTCATTATGTTCTCAAATATTCTTTCTGCCCCTTTTCCATTTTCTTCTCCTTCTGGGACACTGATAATATGTATGCTTTTGCATTTCATGTTGTCATTCAATTCCTTGTGACCCTGTTCCTTTTTTCCCATTCTCTTCTCTTTCTGTTCTCCTGTCTCTTCCAGTTGTCTTTGAAATCATAACTCTGTCTTTGTGCAATTCAAATCTGCTCTTACGTGCCTCTAAAGTATTTCTAATTTCACCCATCCATAAGGTCTGTTACTTTTCTTCGTAGACTTCCAATTGTTCTTTATCCTCACCCAGTGACTTCCTAATATCCTTTATCTCTTTAGTCATATTTTCTTTCAATACTTTAAGTTGATTTAGGAGAGTTGTGTGATTATCATTGATTAATTATTTAAAACCTGTATCTCTTCAGAATATTTGGTTTGTTCCTTTGGGCCAGGAGATGTCTGGGCCATCTCTTCCTGTTTCTTACTATGGCTTGTAATTTTTTGCTGATGTCTAAGCATCTGAATATTTTGTTGAATTTACTCTTGTAGCCATTTTTCTCTCTCTTGCCTATGTTATTTTTTCACAGATATTTGTTGATATTTTGTTCAACTTATCCTAAGTCTTTAAAATTGCCCAGTTTAAGTTATCAAAATCATGCCAGGGACTCATTAATGGGCACAGATTTTCTCCCATAATTTAGAGAACAGAGAGGCCCAAGTGCAGTTTTCATTCAGTCAATTTCCAGACCACCCCACAGATATTGTTTGTTGGCACACCTTTCCATGCAGATGTATCTCTCTTGGTTTTCCTTTGTTTTGGTCTGGCCAGAGCTGAGACTCAAAGTGGGCTCTGCTGGTCAAATTCACTGAAGAAAAGCCCCCCAGCTACCCTTCTATTTTCACTTGTAACAGCTGACAGGGAGGAAGACATTTGTTCCCCTCTCAGCTGCAATGAGATAGGGGTTTTACCCCAGCTTAATATCTTAGGGGTGGAGGAGGGCAGCTTTTTCCAGCAGCCCAGGCTTTTAGTAACTCACAGTTTGTTGTTTCAGGATCTTTGTCTCTCTGTCCCTCACCTTCCTGTGAGTTGTGAATCATTGTCTTGGTCTGCTGACTCCCAAAGCAGGCTCTTTCTCTGTTGTTTTTGTGAGAAAGCTGAGCCTTGCCTGCTAATCTGACACCATCTTCCCACTATCCACCTTTCCTTCTGTTTTGATTTTTCTAGTGCATACACACTACACTTAAGTAAACTTCTTTTTTTTTACACACAAATGTTATTCAAAATGATAGACTGGATATTTAAAATTTTGAATGATATATAGAAATGCTTTAAAGAAAAAAAATAATCTCATGGTTTACAGTTTTAAAGTAAATGATTTAAAATATGTTAGTATTATGGACGCAAACATGAAAAGAGTTACAAAAGTCTAATAACCATAATTCTTATGCAATGTAAAATTAAACAAATTTACAAAAATAACTGTAACACCATTAAAATGTAAATTAATGAAAATAATTTAAGGTGGCTAGTATAGTTTCACTATAGGAAAATTGCCACATATAAATATTGCACAGAGATGAAGCAAAGGCAATTTTGAGTTTGGCCCATTAATATTAGAAAGGATTTTCTTAAGCTAAACTACTTTGAAATCTTTCTCATGCATTCCACAATCATTCAACATCCACTTGATGCAAATCATTTACTCACTTTCTTAGTTTGCCACAAGGTAGTTGATGCAAAGTACCAGAAATGGGTTGGCTTTTATAATGAGAGTTTTATTTGGTGTAAAAGCTTACAGTTCCAGGGCCATAAAGTGTCCAAATCTAGGTACCATCAGAGATGCTTTCTCACCAAAGTCAGCTACTAGTGATTCTGGGGTCCTGCTATGTGGTGAATCAAGATAGCAGCCAATCTCTGCCAAAGTCCCTGCCTTCCCTTCCAGGTTTAACATCTCATGGAGTCCAGCTGTGGGTGACCAGACATAGGGCTTGTCTCTTTAGTCTTGAGCTGCTCCATGAGACCAGCCCCTCTAGGGCTTCTTTCCATGCCTCTGTGCCCTTCTGGTTCCAGACTCAGAGATCTCTCTCAGCCTCTCAGGGCTTCTCTTCATTTCTGCAGGTGTAGGTGAACCTTGATTCCTCTCTTTCTCTCTCTCCTTTCTACCCTCTTTCACATGGGCAGAAAAAAAATGTCAACTTCCTTTTTTGTGTGTCTCTGTGTCTCCATTTACATAAAAGCCAGCAAGAGGGCAGAGACTTAGCCAGAGTCACATCACTGAAGTAGCCCAATCAAAAGCAATCTAATAAAAAGTGATCTAAAGTGAATCTATATAATCAAAAGAGTACCACACTCATAGGTATAGATAAGTTTAGGAACATAATCCTTTTTGGGGATTCACCAATTTCAAACTGTGACACTCACCTACTAAGTTCACCTCTGCTTATGTCTGAGCCTCCAACAACAATGTAGCAGTGCTTGATTCTTCTATATTATCAGTCCTGATATATAAGTTGATCATCAACTGACCCAAGATGTGCTTATAGGAATTCTGAAATCATCATGCAAATGAAAACATGAAATTAAATATTCTTATGGAAGCCATAATGACCTAGTGTTATAACCTGTGTTGTATTCTCTTCAAATACAACTCAATAATAGCATCCATCACAAATACTTAATGAGTTTCTGTTACATTCCAATCACTCTACAACTGGCTTGTGATATATTAGTGAACAAAACAGGCAAAGATTCTTGCCTTCTTGGATTTATATTCTAGTGGTGACAGACTAGAAACAAGAAATATAATGAATATATATATTAAATAGTAAGAAGATGATAATTCATATTTAAAATGTAAGGGTAAAGTATGATAAGTGGATCAGGAGTTCTGATGAGGATGCTATATTTAATATAGTGATTAAGGAGTCCTCACAGAGGGGAGATTTGGAGCAACATCTCAAGCAAATGGAGCTGTTAAACAAGTACATTATTGTAAGAGTAGTTTAAGCAAAGAAAACACCTGAAGAAAATGCCTTAAGAAGTAAATCTGCATATTAACCTTGTATCCCACCACATTGCTGAACTCCTCTTTTAATTCTAGTAGCTTTCTTATGGATTTTTCAGGATTTTCTAGATATAGGTCATGTCATCAGCGAACAGTGAAAGTTTTACTTCTTCCTTTCCTGTTTGGGTGTCTTTTATTTCTTTGTTTAGCCTAACTGCTCTAGCTAGAACTTCTAGCACAATATTGAATAATAATGGTGACAGTGGGCATCCTTGTCTTGTCCCTGATCTCAACATGTAGAAGTTTTATATTGTTTATGAATTCTAAAAATAGATACTGGATTATGTTTGTAAACCGGTCTGTACCTGGGCATGATTAAATTATGATTAGGACATTGATTGGGACATGTCAGTAGGATGTTGAGTCCCTACACACTTGGTGGCTGGAGACTCACAGAGAAAACTACATGGCAGAGAAGAAAGTTGGAGTTTGCTCCTGGAGACTGGGAAGTGAACATACAGAGAAGCAGATATGTGAGGAAGAAGAGAAGTCTCCATTAAACACAGGAAGAGTCCTCAGGAAGAGAGACAGAGCCATTTGCCTGATAGTCTACAGCTGGCCTTGTGGAGAGAACAGAACAGCTGATCTCAGAGAGAAACAGAGCCATGGAAGAGAGGCACCCAAGAAGCCTGAACTCTTGGCAGATGTCAGCAGCCATCTTGTCCCAATACGTGGCAACAGACTTTGGTGAGGGAAGTAAATTATGCTTTATGGCCTGGCACCTGTAAGCTTCTACCCTAAATAAATACCCTTTATAAGAGAAAACAGATTTCTGGTATTTTGCATCAGCACCCCTTTGACTGAATAAAACACAGTGGGAAAAGTTTCAGTTTTCCACCATTGTGTATAATGCTAGCTGTAGGTTTTTCATATATGCACTTTACCATATTGAGAAATCTTCCTTCTATTCCTATTTTTGGAGTCTTTATATCAAAATACAATATGTATTTTGTCAAATGCCTTTTCTGCATCAATTGAGAAGATCATGTGATTTTTCTTCTTCAGTTTATCAATGTGATTTATTACATAAATTGATTTCCTTGTGTTGAACCAACATTGCATATCTGGGATAAAATTCACTTGATCGTGGTGTATAATTCTTTAAATGTGCCTTTGGATTCTGTTTGCAAGTATTTTGTTGAGGATTTTTGCATCTATATTCATTAGAGATACTGGTCTGTAATTTTTTTTTAGTATCTTAATATGCATAAATAAAAAGTATTTCCATACACTATTGATGTGCAATCTGAGGAGGACCCTCAGAAAAAAATTTCATTTATAGTAGTGACTAAAGCAATAAAATATTTAAGAATAAACTGAACCAAGGAGATAAAGGACCTGTACTCAGAAAACTACCCAAAATTGTTAAAAGAAATTGAGGAAGACTTAAATAAATGGAAGGATATTCCATGTATATGGAACAAAAGATTAATTATAGTATGATGTCAATTCTACCCAAACTGATTTATAGATTCAACACAATCCCAATGAAAATCCCAACAGCATTTTTGCAGAATTTGAAAAACCAATAATCAAATTATTTAGAAGTGTAAGTGGTTCTGAATAACCAAAAATGTCTTAAAGAGAAGAACAAAGTTGGAGGGCTCTTGCTTCATGACTTTAAAACATATTACTTAGGTACAGTGGTAAAAACAGCATGGTACTAGCATAAGGACAGACAGATTGAACAATGGAACCAAATTGAGAACTCAGAAATTGACACTCACATCTCCAATCAAGCGATTTTTGACAAGACTGTGACGCCCACCTAGCTGGGCCAAAACAGTCTATTCAGCAACTGGTGCTGGGAGAACTGGATATCCATATTGAAAAGAAAGAAAGAAGACCCTTGTCTCATATTTTATACAAAAATTAACTCAAAATGAATCAAGAACCTACATAATAAAAAAAGAACCAAAAAACTCCTAGAAGAAAATGTAGGAAAACATCTTCAAGATTTTGTGGTAGGCAGTAGTTTCTTAAACCTTACACCCAAAGCACAAGTAACAAAAGAAAAAAATAGATAAATGGGACCTCCTCAAATTTAAACACTTTGGCACCTCAAAGGACTTTGTCAAATGGGTGAAAAGGCAGCCAACTTAATGGGAGAAAATATTTGGCAATCATATATCTGATAAGGGTTTAATATCCATGATATATAAGGAGATCACACATGTCAACAAGAAAATGACAAAATATCCAATTTAAAAAGATAACTGTCCAAAGAAGACATACAAATGGGAAAGAAACACATGAGAAAATGTTCAATATCACTAGTGATTAGGGAAATGCAAATCAAAACTACAATGAGATATTTCTTACTATTAGACTGGTCACTATTAAAATGTCAGTTAACTGTAAATGTTGGAGAGAATGTAGAGAGTAGGAATGCAATTCACTGTTGATAGGAATGTAGAATGGTACAGCCACTGTGGAGGACTCTTTGGCAGTTCCTAAGGAAATTGAATATAGACTTGCTATGAGTCCCAGCAATTCCATTGCTAGGTTTATACCCAGAAGAACTGAGAGCAGTGACATGAATAGATACCTGCACACTGATGTTCAAACATAGCAGCATTATTCACGATAGCCAAAAGTTGGAAACAACCCAGGTATCCACCAACTGATGAATGGATAAACAAATAGTGGAGTATACACATGATGGAATATTATTTAGTGGTAAGTAGAAATGAAGTTGTGAAACAGGACAACATAGATGAACCTGAAAGACATTATGTTGAGTGAAGCAAGCTAGACACAGAAGGACAAATACTGTATGATTGCCCTATTATGAACAAATGTATATTATATGAAATATAAATATATATTGTGAAATATGAATATGGGTAGAATTGCATATATGACAGTTTTACTTTGTAGCCAAACAAATGTAAGTTAACACTACAAAATGATAATACAAAAGGAAAAAAAAAACATTATCCCAATTGAAGGAGACCAGTCACAGAGTACAACATATTGCATGATTCCACTTATATAAAATGTAAATATAAATCAATTTATAAAGATGAAATGAGACCCATGGTTATGTAGGTCCGAGAAAGGAATGTTTATAGGTGCAGAGTCTTTCTTTTTAGAATAATGAAATTGTTTTAAAAATTTTTATATGATGAATGTACAACATTGTGATTATATTGAAAGCCATTGATTATACATTTTGTATATAGAATAGCCAGAAACAGCAGCTACATACAGCTGGAGAAGTATAAAGAGATTGAGAAATGAGTAATTTAGTTGTTTGTCTATTTTTTTATTATTTTTATTATTGAAATAATGAAAATACTCTAATAATGATTGAAAAGATGAATGCATAACTATGTAATTATACCAATACCATTGACTGTACACTTCAGATGAATTGTATGCTCTATTAATATGTATCAATGAAATTGGTTTTATTAAAAAAAAAAGAAGTAAGTCTTCTTGTGTCATCAATGAAGAAGTATGACAGTGTGGATGGATAAAAGAGAATGAAAACATGTGCCTAAGTAATAAAGAGGACAAAGAGACATCAGGAGATCAAATCATTGTAAGGATTTTGGCTGTTATTCTGAATAAAATAGAGCAACTTCAGGGTTTACATAAGGAAGAGCCCTGACTTAAAATATAAGGAAAAAGACCTCGAATAAAAGGGGGAAAAGGTAAAGACAAATGAGTTTATATGACTAGAAGACTTCAAAGTGAGTCAGGAGGTCATCCCAGAGGTAACACTTATGCACATCTCAGCGGGATCTCATAGACTGCCAAAGTGGATACTACCCTCAAACAGTGAGGCTCCTGAGGGCTCTGGAGACACCCAAGTCCTATGGTCAGGGCAGATAGCTCTGGAGTTTAGTGCCTTGCCAGTGTGCCCTACTTTGGAGTTTGTGCTCCTGGGAGTTGCAGTGTTGGACTCAGTTATGCCTTCCTTACACATGGCTCATCTGTCCCTTCAATTTAAACCTATACTTGATACTGGAGTTTGTAGGTGTATGTCCAAGACACTGGAATCTTTGGGCTGTCCATGTATCACCTGAGCCCTGAACCTCAGCAGAGTTGCAACAGCTACTCTCCAGTTCATTGGACTCACCCAGGACAACTAACAAGGAGATGAAGATGGACAACCACCATACCAAGGAATAGAGAGAGACTATGACTGCAAGCAAGAGTCCCATCCTTGAGCTGTATGGGATCAAAGCTCCCTCTCAATTAGAGGTGGAGTGTACATCACCATCCAAGAATACCCAGGATTGGGGAATGAACTATGGACTAGAGTGGACTTACTGGTATTCTATTATAAACTTATTGAGATTCTAGCAATGGAAGAAATTACAACATTGATGTGGAGGCAGTGGACCACTGGAGACTCTGTGGGAAGGGAGAGGGAAAAACAGTTGTAATAAGAGGGCATCTTTGGGACTTGGGAATCATCCTGAATGACATTGCAACAATAGATATAGGCCATTATATAGCTTCCCATAACCTGCAGAATTGTATGGGAGAGAGTGTAAAGTACAATGTGAAGTATGGTCCACGCTCAGTGGCAATGTCCCCAGTATGCATTTATCAATTGCAATGAATGTGCCACACTAATGAAGGATGTTGTTTATTTGGGAGGGTGTGGGAGATGTGGGGAGAGGTGCATAAGGGAATCCATATATTTTTTGTGTAACAGTTATGTAATCTAAATATCTTTTTAAAATAATTTAAAAAATTTTAAAAAATCATAAATTTTAAAAGTACCCTCTGGAATTGTGTTGAGCATAGACTCAACAAGACAAGACAGAATCAGAAAGAATTATGAGAGTCTATTGCTAAAACCAAGACAAAGATAACTGCAGCTCAGACCAGGCTAGTAGGGGAAATGGTATGAAAATATATCAGATTCTGGATATAGTTTTAAGGGATACAATATTTTTTCATAACAAGATTAAATACAAATTTTGATATCACCAATATTTTGACTTCAATGATTTTAGGCTGGGTGACTGGAAGTATGACAGATTTGTCTGGAGAAGGTTGCACACATAGCATTTGGGGGGGGGCAAGAACAATGACTCATTAATTGTGAAGATGCCTATTAGATACATAAAGGAAGAGATTAAGTAATTAGTTTAATATAAAATTTGGCATTCAGGTAAGTCTAGGGCAGAATCATAAATTTGAGAGTCATTAGCATAGGGATAATACTTAAAGTCAAGAGAATACTCAATTTGAATTTGAAAATTTTAAAATATCATAAAGAAAGAAACTGAATCTCTGAATTTTGGTTTCCTAAACACATTTGTCTGGAGGAATCTCAATTTATCTTAATTAATGAGAGAGAAAAGTTTCCTGATCTTCAATTTCCTTTCAGGAATACATATGCACAGAAGTGATTCTTAAAATACAAGAGAAAGAGGTTTCTCCCCTCTACCATCTTAACTTCATCACCACCTTTCCTTTCCACACTTTTTTCTTTAATCCCCAATCTTCCTCTTGCTCTATAGAGCAATGATAAACTTGTGTCATGGTAGGTTGCTTGTTGATACTTTAAGTCACAAACCAGGAAATCACTGCCTCATAGTCAATAATAGGACTTTCACCTTGAGAGATTTTACAGTAAAAATATGGGCTTAAATTAAGTCTTCAATACTTTTATAAAGACAGTTTGCACATCAATCAGCACAGTTAACCCCAGCCATGCTCATCAAGGCCTCCCAAAGTGGCATTATATGATTTTCTCTGCCATAGTCCTTCCATTTTTCCCTTCCATTGGAAGTTCAGGCTTCTATAGAGAAACAATATTTATCATTTTGTTCTCCAGAGATGGACAATCTCCTGTTGCCCCAAGTCATATGTTAATAATACATGGATTAAAATATAAATTTAATAAGCTGCCATGAAAAATACAAATCAAGAACACAAAAATACTTATCATAGCCCCTGGTCATGCTCAGGGAGGTGTCTTTATAGGAAATCCAATTGCCAGATGATGCTTTCTTACTTACTTTTTTTTTTTTTTTAAGATTTTATAACAAGTGTGACTCTATTATTTCTTAAAACTATCTTCTGAAGTATAATAGTATAAAGCAGAAAAGGCTACTTTAAATTTAGAATGAATCATAAATCCACTTGTTGATAAAGGAATAAAACCAGAATGCTTAAGGAGAGACCATTGCATCAAATTCTGCCATGTAATAAAATTAATCTGACAGCTATGTACACTTCCAATGATTGTTTTTCCACACATACAGGAAAGATATGAAACTCTAATCCAATAGGAACAGATCATCCTCTTTTTTATAGTGGTTTCAAAAGTTGTGTACAGTCTTGAGTACTACAGCCATACATTGTGGACTTTTTTGCAATAAAATGCTTTCGTTTGTTTTACAAAATTGCCACAAATCAGGGGAAAAAACACTTCATTTTTTTGAATACCATATTCTGATTGGGGTTTTAGAGGAATCAAGGTTTGCCAGAGTAAGAACCTTTATAAGAGGTAAAGCTTCTATGATCTAGAAGACCTTTGTATACACCCCACTATTTTGATAAGCAGGTTATTTTGTTTTAGAAGACCTACTCTGTGCCCCAAAAGGTCAACTTTTAAACAGGACTCGGATGTAACTCATTGATTGCTTCCATCTGGTTAGTCACTTGCTTGATCCATGGTTTCATCTTGGTTTCAACCAAGTCATAGTTCAATCTTGTTTTGTTATATTTCCCTCAGTTTTAAAATTGTCATACAGAAGGTAATGCTCCCAGTGTTCTTTGGAAGTCTGCATCAGAGAACAAGGAACAGACTTATCACTGACTACATTCCCCATGCTTCTCCAGTTCATACCCAACTCCCTAGGCAGAGAATGCCTTCTGATGATAAGTCTGGACCTGTTCACTGAACGCATCTCTGACAGTCTTGACTAACAATGCAAGAAAGACCTAAGTGACAGGAGGCATGAAGAGTTTTCTCACCTCACACACACCTACTGAGGCCATCAGCTTTCACCCTCAGTGGGCACATTAGATCATTCTCAAGGGAGTTCCCATGAGAACAATCCAATTCTTACTTTCCTGGTCACCAATCAAGCTCTCCAAACAATTATAAATGCAATAGAATTCTCAATACACAAAACGTATTCTTTAACTCAGAAATGAGTAAGCAAACGTGCACTCTATAAATGTAAAGCAATAAATTGTAATCAAAGTTTCAGAAGGATTCTATTAGTGTAACACCAATAAGCTCAATCTAACTTTCTTAAAAACAATCTTTAGGATGTGCTGGCTGACAGTCCAAAATTACCCATTTAAGTTCTTAGCTTACATTCTATTTAAACATTTCTAGGACAAGTGTTCACTATAATAAACAAAAAACAGACATTGTATTTGGACCTAACTCTAAACATGAAACCTTTTTCCAAAGAAATATGTTTAAACAGCTTTACCATGAAGAGCTATGGCTTCCGGGAAAGGTTGCAAGTAAGTCGCTACAGATGAGCTACTTTCCATTCAAGTAGCGCGGTTAGAGGACCCTGGTGTTAGTCTCAGAGAGCTCTAGAGTTCCGAGGTGGAGGAGGGGGAGGAACTTTTCCACACAAGCAGCTGGGCAAATGCCGAGTTCTGGAAAAGGGGCCACACAGCTTCTGCTGCTCGTGCTCTGGCTGTGCGGCGGCCGCTGCATCCTCCTGCAGCTGGCGGGGAGAGCTGCTCGTCCTGCTCCGCCTCGCCCCGGCTCTGCAGCTCCCATTTGGAGAACCTTGGAGAACCGATCCTGGGGCCCGTGCTCCTGGATCTTGGCCTAGCCCTCTTTCTTCCGCTCCGCGGACTTCCGCGTCCTCCGCAGCAGCGCTGCTGTCCAGCTCCCCCTTGGCTGGGACCAGCGGTTGGAGGCAGCTCCTCCTGGCGATCAAGGCTTCCTGCATCCCGAGGGTATGCGGCTCAGCGCAGCCCCGGACAACCCTCGCCGGGGACCTTCCCACCCCCGGACGCCGCTTGAGGACACTAGGACTGGGTGATTTCCTCTGTTCGCCTAGAACGCCGGAACTGCCAACCGCCCCCACCCCGCCATTAAGCCAAGACATCCACGCAGCCGGGTCTGCGCCGCGGAGCCCACCCAGAATTATGAAACGTTTTCTTGATAAAAGTAGAATTAATGGGTATGGCCTCAAGTAGCCATAGATCAAAATATCCCTCCTAACACTGAAGTGCATCTGCCAGGAAAACTGGCTTGGGAGTCCTACCTAATAATCAGTGAACTACTCTTTGCCTTAAGATTGCACACAACGCTTAATAACAAATATTGCTTCCATGATATAATGTTCTATACCGACTTTTAAAAATCTCTTCTCTTTTTGTATGGATTAATATTTTATCTTATTGTTATAACCCAGGAGATCGACCACACTCAGACTTTAACCACTTTTATGAAGTTTATTGAGCTAAGCCCGAGGGTGTCTGCAGCACCTCTCATGCAGGAGAGAACTGCAGCCCTGAGGTTCTAAAATGGCTCCCTTTTATAGGGGGTTGCTGACGTAGTTTGCATATGATATTGCAAGGCTCTTTTTCTTTATGTATCAATCCATGTCTTTTTCATTATATATGATCCTTTTTTTTTTTTGAAGAGTTGATTATTTTTGTTATACCTCACAATATTATATATATATTTTTACAAATTTACCAAACAAGAGTGTTGAGCAGAGTCCACTAATTTAAATTACAACTTTCCAAAATCTAGAAAATGAATTATTATGAACAAATAATGTTTAACATGATGAACAAAAATATTAAAGTACATACAGAGAGAGAGTATGGCTCAATACAATGAATATGTTTATTATATCAAGAATTGCCTGTATTTGAAAAAGAAGTTAAATTTTTTTTCTTTATAGTACGTATTCAAGAGTTAGATGAAACACATCTAAGGATGATTCAGTGGAACCAAGAATCAAATACAGGCTTTAAAAGCTGATGTTTATGATTCTTTGAGATCATAAGTAGTTTCTTGGTGTGATTCAGTGTGATCTAGATTCAGTGGCAACAGGACTAATTGCCAACAAAATGGATTAGGCAGTAAACAGATCCAAATGATCACATTGGATGAACTAGAGGGTAAAGCAAAACAAGAATATGTATAAAACATGGAGCTAAAGCCATAGACACAATGGAATCTGGCTCTCAAGTTGGAATGCAAGGAGTAGAAAGGGAGTGGACTTGGGCTTCCATAAATCTTCCTGCATTTGATGTTTTATCACCCTATAGAGTATCAGTTCAAACTAAAAAGGAGGTCAGTGCTCTGTGCTCACTTTACTTACTTCTCCTAAAATTTTACATACAGAAGATGCATTTCTGCAAAATGTTGAAGACATTTTCTCTTCTCTATCAATTAGAATTTGTGAGTGAATTCATCCACTCTGCTGCTTCAAGTCACATTTTGCGACACCATAACCTTCTCATCCATTTTTAACTTCTGCATTCCTCAGAGTATAAATCAAAGGATTGAGCAAGGACATATGAATAGTGTAAAGCAATGCCAACATATTGTCCACTGGAAGTGTGGTTGGAGAGCAAGTATATGTGAATATACATGGAACAAAGAATAAGGTGACCATGGTTATGTGAGAGCTTCAGGTGGAGAGGACTTTCTTTTCTTCCTTCTGCACTCTGGTTACTCAGAGAATGTAAGATTAAAATATAGGAGATTATCAGGATTATGAAACTCACCATGCATATGGCCCTACTATTACAGACTATGAGTAGATTTATGACATAGGTGTCCATGCAGACAAGTTTCAAGAGAGGTTGCAGATCACAGAAATAGTGGTCAATAACATTAGCGCCACAGAGGGGTAATTTCAAAGCCAAGAAAATCTGTATTAAAGAATGGATACAAGATCCCACCCGGGCCAGATTCACCAGCATACCACAGATATGTCTGCTCATGATGGTTGTGTATCACAGTGGCTTACAAATGGCCACATAGTGATCAAAGGGCATAAAGGTGAGGACTAAGGTCTCCATGTATCCAAAGAAGTGAAATACAAAGATCTGGGTCAGGTACTCATTGTAGGAGATGACTTTTTTCTCCCATACAGCATCTATAATTAACCTTGTCACTGTGGTTGTGGAGAAACAAGCATCAGAAAGGATAAGTAGAAAAGGAAGAAATACATGGGGCTCCCAAGCACTCAACTGTTCCTGATGGTATCATAACAAGTAAATTCACCACCAGAGTTGCAAGATAGATAAACAAGAAGACCACAAACTCAATTTCCTCCTTTAGCGCATCCTGCGTGAACCCATACAAAATGAACTCATTCACACTGTTATGCAAATCCATGGTACAGTTGACTTAGAAAGGCACAGTTGAGAAATGGTTTATCTGCAAAGAAAATACAGAAAATTATGATTTGGCAAAAGTGGTGTATGTGGACTCTGCATTAATACTTTATAGTTCTAATTTCATGAACACTATAATATAGTATTTCTAAAACTTTATCATGCATCATAATTATATGGAAACTTTAAAAAAAATGCTGATGCTCATGCTTTTATCATGGACACTTCCTGGGTGGAACCAAAATTTGTGTATCATGCAGGTGTGGATTGTAAGGCCAAGGTCTGAGAATTGTTGACTTTATTGTTGACCTTAAACAAGTCACATAATTTAAAATATTTTCTTCATATGAAAATTTGAGATTCTAATAGATACTTCAAGTGTATGTTTATGTATATGATATATATGTGCATAGATTCTGCTCAGTAACTGAAACCTAATATTCCTATGTAATTCAAAAACATTAAATTTGGAGATTCCCTCTTGAGACAAGTATTTCTTGATTTGGCCAGTTTGCATTCATTAATTCTAACCTCTTAAGGATTTTGGATAGGTTAGTCTTTAAAGAGAAATTATTTATCTAACTTTTGGCTCTTCATGGCCATAATTTTACCTTAATTGTCCATCAGAAAGAGCAGATGTTTAAATAAAGTACTGAAGCTGGCATTATTGAGGGAAGATTCTGTGTATGTGAAATGATTCATTATTTATGTTAGTTGCATGGTATTTAGTTTCAAATCCTATGGATCCAATCTGATGTATCACTTCTTATGTTTATATGAGTAATATCTTTTCTCATATATGATTTTCCTACCCCTATCTTTCAGAGATTTTGTTTTGGTCTCATTTTTGTTTCTCTTAAAAATACCTTTAAAAATACATTTCAGAATTACTCTGTCATTTTTTCGTTGTTCTAGTCTAGGTTCACATACTTTCAATTCTATAAAAATGCAATCATACTTTAATATTATACATTCTGATTTTCATTTGGGATGGTTAAAAGCCTTTGTCTGTATTTCTAAAGGGTATCCATAATACAATTGTACATTTTAGTAGTTGTAAATTCACATGGAAAAATGTATCAATATTAAATAGTATATATAATTTTTTAAATTTATTTAAGTGGTTTTCAAAATATTACCCATAAAATACTTTTGAATGAATTGGATCACCTTCATAGACTTTTCCTTATTTTCAATAATTTCATCAAGACAAACACATGGGATTACTGTGTCAATGATATGAACATTTTGTGAGCTTTTCAGATATCTTTCCAATTTTATTTTATCAGTATTTATTAGAAGTATTTTTTATAGGTAATATAGAACCAATGTATTTACACAATAAAATATGTAAAGTTTACAGTATATTTAAGGTTGAAAAATAAAATATCTATAAAAATTCATGATTTCCCAATCCCTCTGTCCAGAGCTAAATGTCAGTACCTTATATTATGTTCTAGTTTTTGAAGATTATACTTTGTAGGTACAAATTGGATCATTATTCTCCACTGCTTTAAAAGTACAGGAATATGGTTAAGTTTTCTAATGGAAATCAAACATTATCATTTTTGTTCAATTAATAGAGTACAAATAATGTAATACATTTGCTTGATTACCAGTGATAGAATAATATTTTTCTATGTTTTCCCTCTTATATTTTATATATTTTGAATTATGCCTATATTTTTCAATTAATTTTCAGTGTCTTTACATTTTGAGGGCCTCCCTTTTATTATTAATTTTTATACAGTAAAATTTATCAAAACATTTTCCCTCTGCAGTTTAATTTAACCTTTAAATTAGGGAAGAGAACATCTTTTCTTCCTCTTGTATTATTTCTATACTTTTCAATATTAATCGCAAATGATCTGGAATTTATTTTAATATGAGTTATTATATACTTTCCCCTTTTCTGACTAATCAATCAATAAACACCACCAAGTCAGTTAAAATATATGTATTAAGAAACTACTCAGATCTGAGGTATCTAAAGTGAAAATATGTCCTCAAACTCTTTACAATCAAACTGGAGGGTAACATAACTCAATATAAGATCATTAATAACACAAGAATTCTACATGACTGTATGTGGTAATACCAAATGAATTGTGGTCCCAAAAGTAGAGATTCCTAGAGAATGAATTAGTTGATCAGCAAAGGTTCAAAAATGAGAAAGAAGTAGAATTACAGTTTTAAATGTATGAAACTGAAGTTTTCAAAAAATTCTCTGGAACTCAGGTGTTCAAGGACCTTAACCTGAGTTTCCTTGATGAGAATATTTCAAAATGATTAGCACAAATTGTCCATTTACCCTAATAAAACTGCATAATTTAAATAAAACTTGAAGATTTTTGAAATCCAGCCGAAATAATATTAGCTAAGTGTGATGACAGTTATATTTTGATAACTAGTAGCTCTGAATGGCATTTCCAATTATCTGATAAATACAAAAGAGAAAAAATGAATTATTACTTAATTTTGATACATTATTGTCCTACCAGATGTTAAAGACAAAAAAGTGTGCCCTTGACTCTGAGGAGAAGTTAGGTGAGAAGTGTAAGAGATTATAAGAAGGGGAGAAGCATGAATTGCTTTATGTAAACATAGAGATGACCTCTGTAAAAACTACATTCATTAAATGTAAAAGTTTTGAGAGATGAATTTGTGGGTAGATAATGGACAGTCATGAATGCCAGGTCATTCAATACTATTTTGTTTTGTTTTCAATTAGGAGAAGATATTTGAGGACATGATCATTGGAATTCAGCACTTAACAAGATCGATGCCTTAGCTCAGACCAAAAAGAGCTCAGAGTTTTATCACTGAATTCAGACATATTTCCTAATACTCATGGACTTTCCTACATATTCATCTGGGGGTAGGGTGCATCCCAGTATTGAAGCATGCTATTTTCTCTTTTTTAATATTAATTTTTCTTTTATGTATTGACAGTGTAACCAATTAAAATTATTTCTTGTCCCAAAAGTCTATATCTACTTCCAAGTTTTATCTTTTGTTTCCCTGACAAATAAAAATCTATCTTTAAGTCCATAGATGCCTATTTTATTATAAGCTCCATAAATACATATTTAATTGAATGAGATAATCAGAATTACATATTATTCTCGTATTATGACTTGTACTTTAATCTGGTTTGCATTTTTGTTATTTCATTTGTCCTGCATATTTTCTTTTGAGGTAAATCTGGCAATTTTCCTATTCACCTTCAGGTACAAAGTTTGATCTGTGATACAGAGAGATTTGCCAAGTTCAGCTGCACTAGAAATAGGACAGAATGTTGGTAGATGGCTCCTCTCTCTAGCATACACCATTCTTGTCATATAATACATCAAATCTCAGATGTCCATGTAAATTCCCTCTTTAAAAAAAGAATTTGCTATCAAATGATGCCTTAAGTTCCTGTCCTTATCTTATCTCAATATGAAATTTTCTGAACCTCATTCTCAGATGAACTTCATAGAAAAAACTAGATACATAATGAATATTAATGAAGGAAAGAAAGGACAGAAATGGAATGAAGTCAGAGAAGGAGAGAGTAGAGTGACATTGAGCAAACAGCAGGGAAGGAAGAGCCAGGGAATAGGATACTAAAAGATATATAGAGGGGAGGTGAGAAAAGATGTTAGGAAGGGTCCTTAGATGAAAATATCATAAAAAATGTCAGATTCTTTGCCCCTGATGCCCTGCACTATTACTTGCCCCAGAATCAGAGAGGATATAAGGTTGTGTGTCTTGGGCAAGTGTTGCCAGGTGTTTTAAATAACCAAGACCAGTGTGAAGTGCAGCCCTCTCTGATATCATCACTCAGAAATAGCACCATTACATTTAAACTCTTCACATGAGGAGACCCCAAGAACAGAAATTTCTCTAGACTGGCCTCAAGAACATGGTGTAGTTACTCTCCCCTTACAGGAAAAGAGAGGCTCTTGAAAAGTACCTTAGAATTGCAATGAAACCAAGGAAGGCTTATGAACCCTGGACCACCATAACTCTTCATTTTTAAGTACTCTCTGATTCTCCATCATTTTGAATGGGACAAATTGAATATAGAATCCATCTGACCAGTCTTGAGGAGGCAATGGGGAGAAAATATTTCACAGAGATTAAAAACTTAACTCCTATGAGCACATAGATGATTTTTAGTAAAGTACATTATTCATAGTTTCATCTTTACTTTACTTGGAGGTGAATCATATGAAGTCTTGATAAAACATTAAAACTACACTTCAAAGGAGTCAAGATGGCATTAGTGTAGGAGGGCACACACTGCAAGCTCCCAGAGCAAGGCGGATTGTGGACCAGGTCCTGTCCGGGGGTCTGTGCTGTGCACCCATGGAATGAGAAGCTTGGGACATCTATCTGCGGGGATCAGCGGCTTGGACAGAACGGTGGAGATTCATGAGTTTTAAGGCTGCTGGTTGGGGTTGGCACAGATGGCTGAGCCCCACGGTTAGGGAGAAAATAAAAAATAAAATAAAACGGCCACTAGGAGCCGGGAGTAGTCGAGAAAGTTTTATTTAATGGGGATCTGGCTGCCTGGCGCCCCTTGGATCTTGCGTGAACAGAACAAACGAGCTAATTGGCACCCGGTGAACCAGAGCGGGGATTCCGGTCTGGGGGGATGGAGCTGATTTCCGTAGCGACCCAGAGATAAGACCCAGGCCGCTGCGGAGCCAGTAAGAAGGGACACTTCCCAAAAGAGGGAGGGTTCTGTTGGAGGACAGGGAAGGGTATTTTTTTTTTAATTTTTAGACATTGATCTGGCTGCCTGCACCGCCCCATAGCTTTGGGGAGCAGATAAGCCAACCTGAACCAGCATCAGGCTGAGATCAGACGTTAATCTGCACTCAAACTGATTTACTTAGCAACCCAGTGACGCTGGAGCTCGGCCCAGAAGGGGTGGAATCCGCCATCTTTAGCACTCTGCACTGACTAACATTAGAGCTACAGCTAACCTGGGGAGTCCAGGAAGTGGGATGTGCTTGATTAATTTCCACGGGCCCAGCTAGGGACCTTCCATAAGGGTGTTGGTCTAGAGGAGGAATTATTTTGGGTCCTGTATTTCACTAAAAATTTAAAATTAAAATTAAATAAAAAAGTGAGAAGGTCACTTCAAGAAATGAAAAATAAATTCTTTTTAATTTAGTTTAATAGCTAAAAGCTGCTTCAGGACCTGCATATAGAACCCTGTGGAGAAATTGATTGATAAACACAAGTAGGCAGGAAGGATCCACGTGGGCCCTAGGGAAATCATTGACCCCCCTTAGCTCTGTTTGACTGCTTGCCTGTGTGTATCTTTGGTTTCTCTGTTTCCTTCTGGTCCCTTGCTTTCCTTTCCTCTTTCCTACCCTCTTTCTCTTTTCTTCCATTTTTTTTTTTTAAATTAGGTGGTGCTAGCTTGTCGCTTCTTTGCTGTGCTTCTTTTTCAATAATTTCCCACTCGCTGTATATATTGATTTTGCATTACAAACTATCGCTTATCTTTCCTGCATCTTTCTGCCTTCTGTTGTGGCTCTTAGATACAACATTTTTTCATAGGCCCACAACTCAAGGGTGTCAATTTCTATTCCATCTATTTTTTTTTCTTCTTTTTTTTTTTATAGTATTAACTTTTTCCTCTCAGACCTTTCTTTACTATTTCTCTCCCTCCTCATAATTCTAGCCTTCTAAATCACTATATATATATATATACATTCCTCCATTTGTTTTCCCAGTCCATTGTAGGAACTCCATTTTTTTTCCTGGTACTCTACACTGCCTACACAAGTTAAATATTCATCTCATTAAGTCTCATTTTGACCCTCTTCTGACTTTAATCAATATTACTATTATCCTTCTGCCTTCCTTACATCTTTTGATTCCTCTGGCCCTAACCTTTTGCCTGCAAGGGAATATAGAAAGAAGCAAGGAAATAAAACAAGAAGAAAAACTGGCAAAGAGAAAACTTAACTCACACGCAGAACCAACAGCTAAATAAAACTCTAGAGCATAGAGAAAAGCTAATCAACTGAACAAACCATCAAGATAATATGATGACCAAAGGGCAACAGAAAAATACAAATGACTCTGAGAAACTGGAAAACATTGACCAGTCCAATGCACAAAATAAAAACCAGGAAGCAATGCAGAACATTGAACAAATAATGAAAGCTATGCAAACAAATATCATGGACCAACTTAAAGAACTGAAGGAAGAGATCAAGGATATAAAGAAGACACTGGGAGCACATACTGAAGAAATAGCAAACATGCCTAAAAAGGTAATGGATATGAGGGTGAACAATGGCACAAGCCAAAAAATGGAAAAGATGGTGAACTCACATAACAGCAGATTTGAACAGGCAGAGGAAAGAATTAGTGATATGGAAGACAATACAGCTGAAATTAAAGATATTACGTAAAGAGATAGACTCAGTCATCAAAAACCTCCCAACTAAGAAGAATCCAGGACTAATGGATTCACAGCTGAATTCTACCAAACATACCGGAAAGAGCTAACACCCATTCTACTTAAGCTCTTCCAAAAAATAGAAGTAGAAGGAATATTACCTAACTCATTCTATGATGCCAACATTACCCTAATACCAAAACCAAATAAATATACCACAAGAAAGGAAAATTACAGACCAATTTCTCCAATGAACCTAGATGCTAAATCCTCAACAAAATACTCGCTAATCGCATTCAACAACATTTCAAAAGGATTATACACCATGCCAAGTGGGTTTCATCCCGGGTATGCAAGGATGGTTCAATATAAGAAAATCAATCAATGTAATACACCACAAAAACAGATTGAAAAAAAAAATCACATGATCATCTCTATAGATGCAGAAAAAGTATTCGACAAAATACAGCACTCTTTCCTCATAAAAACAAAACAAAAGATAGGAATAGATGGAAACTTTCTGAATTATGATAAAAGGTATATATGAAAAACCCAAAGCTAACATCATTTTCAATGGTGAAATCCTAAAAGCCTTCCCTCTGAGATTGGGAACAAGACAAGGATGCCCACTATCACCACTCCTATTTAAAATTGTCTTAGAAGTACTTGCACGAGCTCTGAGACAAGAAAAAGACATAAAAGGCATCCAGATTGGAAAAGAAGAAGTAAAAATTTCATTATTTGCAGATGACATGATCCTATACATAGAAAGTCCAGAGAAATCGACAAGAAGCCTTCTAGAACTTATAAAGGAGTTCAGTAATGTTGCAGGCTATAACATCAATGCTCAAAAATCAGTAGCATTTCTGTACACCAATAACGAGCAAACTGAGGAGGAAATCAGGAAAAAAATACCATTTACAATAGTAAATAAAAGAATCAAATTCCTAGGAATAAATTTAACTAAAGATATAAAGGATTTATATACAGAAAACTACATAACACTGTTAAAGGAAATCAAAGAAGACTTAAATAAATGGAAAAGTATTCCCTGTTCATGGATAGGAAGGCTAAACATCATCAACATGTCTATCCTACCCAAACTAATCTACAAATTTAACACAGTCCCAAGAAAAGTCAACACTGTATTTTTTAAGGAACTGGAAAAATTAACCACAAAATATGTTTGGAGAGGCAAGAGGCCCAGAATTGCCAAAGACATATTGAAAAAGAAAAATGAAGTGGAGGTATCACACTACCTGACTTTAAAACATACTACAAAGCTACAGTCATCAAAACTGCATGGTATTGGCACAAGGATAGACCTACTGACCAATGGAACCGAATTGAGAGTTCTGATGTAGATCCTCACATATACAGTCATCTGATATTTGACAAGGCCACGAAGCCCACTCTAGTTGGGAGAAAATGGCCTTTTTAACAAGTGGTGCTTGGAGAACTGGATATCCATATCCAAAAGAATGAGAGAAGAATACTATCTCACACCTTATATAAAAATCAACTCAAGATGGATCAAAGATCTAAATATAAGAGCCAAAACCATAAAGACCTTGGAAGATAATGTAGGGAAGCATCTAGAGGACCTTGTAATAGGAAATGGTTTCATGAACTTCACAGCCAAAGCATGAGCAGAAAGAGAAAAAATAGATAAATGGGATCTCATCAAAAAAAAAAAAACTTCTGCACCTCAAAGGATGTTATTAAGAAAATAAAAAGGCAGCCTACCCAATGGGAGAAAATATTTGGCAACCATATATATGATAGGAGCCTAATATCCTGCATATATAAAGAAAAGGACAATAAAAGGACAAACAACCCATTTAAAAACTGGGCAAGTGACCTGAAAAGACAATTCTCCAAGGAAGAAATACAAATGGCTAAAAAGCACATGAAAAAAATGCTCAACATCGCTTGCTATTAGGGAAATGCAATCCAAAACTATAATGAGATACCATCTTACACCCATCAGAATGGCAGATATTAAAAAAACAGGAGACACTAAATGTTGGAGAGGATGTGGAGGAATAGGAACCCTCATCCACTGCTGGTGGGATTGGGGTATAGTCCAGCCACTGTGTAGGACAGTTTGGCGGTTCCTCAGAAAACTAACAATAGATCTTCCGTATGATCCAGCAATTCCACTGCTGGGTATATACCCAGAAGAACTGAAAGCAAAGACACAAACAGATATACGCACACCAATGTTCATAGCGGCATTGTTCACCATTACTAAAAGTTGGAATCAGCCCCGGTGCCCATCAACAGACGAATGGATAAGCAAAATGTGGTACATACATACAATGGAATATTACTTAGCTGTAAGAAGGAACAAAGTGCAAACACATGGAATAACATGGATGAATCTTGAAGACCTTATGTTGAGTGAAGCAAGCCAGGCACTGAAGGATGAACAGTATATGACCTCACTGATCTGAACTGAGGAAAGTGAGCAGTCTCTGAGAACCATTGTCTGAAAGATAGGTTAACAAGGGAGAGTAAGAGAAGACCAGGCTTTGAGCCATCACCCATATGGACATAATCTATGGTAAAGGGATAGAGTGTGGTTGCATGTTGGGGGATGGGGCAGATGGGTGGTGGTGTTCCTGTGTTTGGTGGTGCAGCACTGGTGGGTGGGTGGATTAGGAAGGGCAGGTTCAAATTCCCAGGGCCTGTAACTGTGAATCTTGACATTCCATGGGCCGGGATAGGGTGTTATCATGGGCCCTGGGGGGCTGGAGGGAAGGGAAAAGTCAAGATCTAATGGGGTGTTTGGTGGTCATGGGGAAGGTTTTTCATTACCTTACAGTAATGGACACAGGACATGGTAAATATCATCAAAGTTATTAAGCTATCATCTAAATTGTAAACTATACTGTAAATCATAGACAATGTTTAGTTGCTATATTTTGCTTTCTGTGTAACAGTTATAACAATGCTAACATCCCAAAAAAAGGGGGGGTTAATATGGGGTGGGGAACGGGGGATGGTTTGGTATCTGGGCGTCTCCGGCACACCATGTATGACTTTGCTGTGACCTAAAACTTCTTTGAAAATTAAATGAAAAATTGGGAGACAATGGGGATTGAGAGGGGGAAGATGTCAAGGCACCCTGGAAATCCGACAACACAGTGATAAAAGGAAGGCAAAAAATGAATAGAGAAGGGGAAAAAAAAAAGTATAAATAAATAAATATATATATATATATTAAGGGTATTTCCTTTGCTTTTTTGCCCATTTTTTTGAATGTCCCAATCCACTAATTATATTTTGTTTTGTTTTTTTGTTCGTTTGATTATTTTTTTTTCTTGTTTTTTTTTTTTTTTCCTGAGTTTCCTTATGTTTGTCTCTTGCATGTAAGCTTATCATAGTTGTTTCTTTTTCCTAGTAAATGTATTAGATTATTTTATGGACTACATGTTAATGGAGGATTTGGATCACAGAAGGGTTACAATGAGTACTGCAGGGGATTATTGGTGGAGAGTGTCTGGGAGGTGGGATTCATAGGAATTAGTTCATCTGAATATTCATGAGATATACAAAATCGTTCTAAAGATCAAAAGATGGGGCATGGTCACGATGGGTGGACAATCACACAATAAATGAGGGAATCTGAATTCCTAGCCTGGAGAGCTCTGCCACAGTCTCCAAGGGAGCAGCAATAGTCCTCTGAGTGCAGGGACAGTGTCTGTCAAAAGAGGATGACCCACTGATGTGTTCTTTTTATTGATGACTACTCTTGTGAGTCTTTGCTCTTGTAACTGAGACTTAGCCTGCAGTTTTGGGTTGCCTAAGGGTTGCCACCTGAGAGCCTCCTTGTTGCTCAAATGTGGCCTCTCTCTAAGCCAAACTCAGCATATGATTGCACTACCTTCCCCCCAACATGGGACGTGACTCCCGGGGGTGAGCCTCCCTGGCAATGAGGGATTAATACCAAGTGCCAACTGGCAACACAAGTGGAAAAAGACCTTGAATAAAAGGGGGAAAAGGTAAAGACAAATGAGTTCAAGTGGCTAAGAGGCTTCAAAGAGAGTCGGGAGGTCATCCCAGAGGTAACTCTTATGCACACTTCAGTTGGCGCTCATAGAATATCTAAGTGCCTATCACCCCACACAGAGGGGCTCCTGAGAGCTCTGGAGATACCCAGGTCCTATATAAGTGTGGATAGCCCCAGAGACTGATGCCTTATCAGTGGGCTCTATTTTGGAATCTGTGCTCCTGAGAGTGACAGACTCAAATAAGTCCTCCCTGCACAGGGTTCATCAGTCCCTTCTATTCAAACCTATATGTGATGCAGAAGTTTTTAGGTATACTTCCAGAGACTGGAGCCTCTGGCCTACTTATGTGCCAGGTGTGCGTGGAATCTTGGTGGAGCTGCAACTCCTACCCTACAGCTCAATGGACTCATCCAAGTCACCTGGCGAGGAGACAATGATGGGCAACGGCCATCCCAGGAAATGGAGAGGGCCTGCATCTGCAGGCAGGATCATCCCACCTACCATATCCATGGGATATAAGCCCTCTCTCATTTGGAGGTGGAGTGGACATCACCATCCCAGTCCCCTCAGGATTGGGGGGAGAACTATGGGCTAGAGTGGACTTGATGGTAGTCTGTTGTACACATATGGTGATTCTAGCAATGGAAGAAATTATAACAATGAGGTGGAGCCAGTGGCCACTTGACACTATTGGGGCAGGGAGGGAAAAAGTAGTTGAAATACAGGGGCTTCTTTGGGATTTGGAGGTTGTCCTGAGTGCTGTTGTGGCAACAGATGTAGGCCATTTTAAATCAGCACACGCCATTCAGAACTGTGTGGGAGAGAGTGTGGTCTATGATGTGAACTGTGGTCTAGGGTTGGTGCAAGGCCCCAGGATGTGTAAGTCCATTGAGGGTGGTGCGCCACACTTTTGGGAGACGGTTGTGTGGGATGTGGTGGGAGGTGTGGGGGGTGGGCAACATGGAAATCCCAGGGGGTTCTGTGTAGTATTTTTGGTCATCTAAGCACCTCTTAAAATATATTTATATATATATAAATAAATAAATAAAAGAAGTATAAACAGAGAGATGGAGAGGTGAGGAATTTTCTTGTTTATTGTTTGTCATTTTTTGCTTACTATTATTGTTGAAATAATGAAAATACTCTAATAATGATTGAAATGATGAATGCACAACTATGATATTATACCAAATACTATTATTGTACACATTGAATGAATTGTATACTTTGTTAATATGTACCAATAAAATAGATTTGTTTAAAAAAAAAAAACAACTTCACTTCATTGTGATTTAGCAAAGCTTTCTATCACAGGAAGTTATGGGAGTAGGGAGTTCACTGAGAGAGGGGACTGTCTGTGCCCACCCTTGACATGGTTCCTACTAGAAGCACTGGGTTAAAAAAAACAACGGTGTACAGCACTGCATGGGGCATATGAAAAATAAAAGAAGTTTCTCAATACGGTTCCTTAAAACATCTTTATGGAAGAAACTCTTCCCTTGCTCTTAGAGGGAAATGTCTCTGTGGTCAGCTCTCTTCCTGGTTTCTCCTATATAGAAGCACTAGTTAAATGTATGCAATCTACATTGGATATTTGTAGTAACTCCCACCAAAGTTTTCAATGCCTAATGCAATTTTACAGCATCAGCAGCTGTAAGGAAATCTTTACTCCCTACCCAGTTCCAAAGGATTGTCCAGTGAGCTGCTCAGCTCAGTCCAATGGCAAAAGCAAACCAATGGTCCAATTAATTAAACTGCAACAATTTTTGAATTGCAGGTGAGGAATCACTATTCCCTTCTGTGTATGATTTGCTTAAACACATCTCTTCTAGAGACAGGAAGTCTTTTAAGTCAGTTAAAGTTGCACATAGGTGAAACATATGGAAGTCCTGGCCTCACAACTTAACTGCTGCATGAACTTAAGTCTCTTCATCTCTTGAATTTTCAATTTGTTGATTGTATAAAGTAACTAGTAATAACAATAATTTATTTTAAAATACTTAATATTAACATCTCACTATTCTGTTCCCATTTGTATTTTTAATCCAGTATAAAAGTAAGAGATGTAAAAGTTAAAAAAAATTATTGTATACTTCTCTTTTGTATTTTCCTTTAATTTTTAAAGATATGTCTGAGAGTATAAAAATGTTTAATTTTTGCTTTTAAATACAGCTGCAAGCAATTCAAGGTGGGACAGATTACCTTACAAAATGTGTTTCTTACCTGGGAGACCATATTACTATTCACTACTCTGATCTAAGTATTAAGTGCTTTGCACATCATACCTGCTATGTACCTTCAATGAGAATAAAGTGAAAAGTCTGGATGGGGGTGGGAGACAAAATTGGCATGGGAGAATGGCAGGAATAGATTGCCCATGTTTTGCACTTTTAATGAATGGCCTAGTGGAAACAGTAGTCCCATGTGTCTCAGCAAAGTTTTTTTAAAAAATTATGCCCTAAAATATGGACGTTTTTCTTAAATATGCACTGGAAGAATTGTGAGGAGGGATTTTTGGAAGTCACTTACAATCTCTGAGCTTAAGCTTCCCCAACAATGAAATGGAAATAAGAAGGATTAGCTTTAACAAAAAGTTTCTTTTTTTAGAGAAATACTAAATAACATGGAAAAACATGAAAAGAAAGATTCCCTGGCTCAGAAAAAGTACAGAAGGAATATTTAAATATTTTTATTAATACTCCTTAAACATGAGGAATTTAGCTCAAGAGAAGGAAAATACCTCAGTCAGGTTCACATAGCTAATTAGTAATAAAACTGAGCTTACTATCTGAACTATTAATTATAATTCTAAAGCTCTGTATTATCAGGGTTCTCTCAGGAAACAGAATCAACAGAAGATATCTGTCAATAATATGAGATTTTAAAAGAGTCTCTCACGTGACCGTGGGGATGCACAAGTCCAGGTTCCACAGGCAGGCTGCAAACCAGGGGCTCCGATGAAGATACGATGAAAGGTCCTTGATGAGTTTCTGGGAGAACTTGGCTGTCCAACGATGAGCTGGGAAATTCTCCCTGAATGTTGAAATCACTTCCCCTTTTAAGGCATTCAACTGATTGGATAAAAGTGTCACCCACTGATGATGCAATCTCCCTGATTGATGCAGATGTAATCAGCCATCCATGCAGTAAATTCACTGGAGATTGAAGTCCACAAATGCTCTTGTATTACAATTAGCCCAGTGCTTGCAGGACCAAACACCTGAACACAATTACCTGGCTGAGTTGACACATTAGTCTAACCATCTCAAGCTCTTTTCTTTTAATAAGATAGTACATTAATGTCATAAGCTTCTTTGATGTGGGAAATAAGACAGGCAATGAATGGATCTTCACATGAAATCTTCCAGTCAAAGAACCTTAAACTAACCCCAAGCTCTAGGGAAATGAACAAGTTTCCCACTTTTGTTTGGAAAACTTTTGAAGAGGGTAGTTAGGAAGGAGATCATTGAATTTCCCAAAGGGAAGATGCTGAGTCAATGATTCCTAGAGGTTTCTTCAAGCTCAGAAATTAATTGGCCAGATTCTCATGAAATATAAATATTCAGTGTAAACAGAATGAGTAGATTACCAAACTGGACTCCAGGGTCTAGCAAAGCAATGTCAGGGTTTTATTCAATGCAGTTAACTGTGGACATTTAATCACTGGGACCATAGAAATGGGAATAGATTACAACTGAGGTTTGTAGTATTTTGGGTGTTGATTCACTTCTTTGTCACATTTATTCTCAGATAAATTAGAGCTCTATTTTAAACTCTTCCATTTAAATTTGTTTCTTATTTAGATGGGGTATCCAGTGAACAATTCAGAAAGTCTATCAGATTCAAATTGGAAACCTGGGTATTGGTGTTTGTATATGAGTATTCATGGAACTAAGCAGATGACAACCACAACAAAGTGGGAGGTGCTGGTGGAGAGAATTTTTGCCTTCCTTTTGCACTGCAGTTTCTCCAAGAATATAAAATAACTACATAAGAGATGATTCAAGAATTAGAAACCCACCATGCATTTGGTCCCACTATTGGACACAACTAGCAAGTTTTTAACATAGGTGTCCAGATAGGCAAGTTTCAACAAAGGCTGCAAGTAAAAAAAATAGTGGGGACACAGAAGGGTAATCTCAAAGGTAGGATAAGTTATACTAAAGAATGGATACAAGATCCTATGTGAGCCAGGTCATGAACACAATACAGACACGCTGGTTCAGATGGTCATTACGATAGTGTCTTCCTAATGCCCACATAATGATCATATAATGAAATGAGCACAGAGATCTCCATGCTACCAAATAATGGACTGCAAAGACCTGAGTCAAGTTCTCACTGTTAGAAATGTTGTTCTTCGGGAAGCGGCTGTGGCTCAATCAGTAGGGCTCCCGTTTACCATATGGGAGGCCCCCGGTTCAGTTCCCGGGGCCTCCTGGTGAAGGCAAGCCCGCCCGCACGGCGTGGTTAGCTGACCCAGCGAGCACAAGCAGCAAGGGGGGGGATAAATGAATAAATAAATAAAATCTTAAAAAAAAAAAAAAAAAAAAAAAGAAATGTTGTTCTTCTAGCAAGGGCCTCCATAATCAGTCTGGGGACCATGGTTGTAGAGAAGAGACATCATCAAAGACAGGTAGAATAGAAGGAAGCACATGAAATACCCAATGATCCAGTTTGTCTTAACTATCACCAAAATGAGAAATTTCCCTAATAGTACACAAGGTAAAAAATCAAGAAACTGCAAAAATTGCTTTCTGTTTCTCAGAATTCTATGCCATCCCAAGCAGAATGAATTCATTCACACTCTTTTTCATTGCCACATTGGTAGCTATAGGTAGAATTCAGTTTTAAAAAGTTTAATCTTCAGAGAGAAGAAAAGAAGTGAGAACTTAAGAAGATCAGCAGCCTAAACTCTGAATTCCTTTGTTTCGCTCCATGCTCTGTTACCTTTAACTGATTTTGTTGCATATCAGAATCCCTTATGAATCTTTATGAATTACAAATGCCCATGCTTCTCCAAGATTAATTTGTTGATTCAGAAACTCACTGCATTGGGCCAACAAATATGCATTTTGTTCCAAAATGCATATTTTGCATATTTGTCTTTCAGAAATTTTTCCTACCAAAATTAGTAAATGCAGAGCTTGTTTTTCCCTTGGGCAACTGATTAAATTGCTTTGAAAAAGTAATTGAAGATACACTCCCTACTTTATTGGGAGTCTTTGTAAGAATTAAAAAAAGAGATGATTTTATACCCATACCTACACACACACATACAAACATATATTTCATGCATTACATATTTATCTACATGCTTTGGAACTTCAAAACCACTATTCTAGTAAAACAAAACACTAATATTGATAAAGAATTCCTCTTGAAGAAAATATGCTCAATTTAGTTCTCTGATTCTTGTCTTTTTATACCTGACCACTTAAATTCTTAGGTGGAATATGCTTTACAAAGGATTAATTTTATCTACCTTTTCCTTTGCCAGAGTATCACAGTTATAGTGATGGCCATGAAAAAACAAATATATGTATAAAACTTTGAAGTTTTCAAAATGGAGTGAAATTATTCTTTAACTTATTCTTCAATTTATCCCATTTATCACATTAAAGATAGATTATTGAGTTTCTCTGCTTTTGAATTCTCACTGGTATACAATTTCTAATATTCCAATAACCTAAATTGTGCTGTACTCATATGTCCCTTTATATCCTGAGTTCCTAAAAATATTTATTTTTGAAACATGGTTTGAAAAAAATCTCCCAAGTCCAACCCACCATTTTTTTATTTTTCTGTCAGATTTGTGTTCATGTATAGTTTTGTATATATCTCTATGTAGTTTATATAATGGAAATAATAAGATACTATTTAATATTCTAATTTTCAATTAGAATTATTAAAAGCTCTCTTCCTATAATGTTATAATTTCCATATTTAATTATAAATTTAATGGTGTGGTAATGCATATATTTTATAAAAAACATTTACTTGACGATTTGTTCATTTTATGTTGTCTCCAATTTTCACTCTCATAATTAACAGTTCTATAAATAACTTTGCTATAATATTCAAAGTGCGATATTGTTTCTCCGACTGCTAAGATATTCATTTTAATAGCTATGTTGTCAAATTATTTTCAATATTGCCATATCATTTTACTATGTTTTATTATATTATATCATCATGATAAAATATTCAAGATAAACATAAAAATATGAAAAGAAATATAAAAATCTCTCTCCCAGTTCATTGAATCACTAATCCTAATCACCAGACAAAACTACTTTGTTTCTTGAATATTCTTTGAGAGATTTTAAGTAAGTATAATGCAAAAGTGCATACTGAATTATTTATCTTCTTTAATGCACAAGCACAAGTAAGGCCAATGTTTCAGTGTTGATGATTTTGCAAAAAATCTATTATGCATATAAATAACAGGCCTTCTTTTGAATTATCTAATCTCACTAGGTTAATAATAATTAAATTATATTATCATTATTTTTATTAAGAAATTTATTATCCACAAAATTGTATAATTTTATGCACTGGCTTTCTGAAAATTTGTCCGTTTTAGAATCATTTATCTTTTGTGAGCACATCTTTTTTTATCTTTTTATTTTACTTAGAATGGGTATTAATTTAGCATAAAAATTATTTTATCTCTTAGTTGAGTTCAGCTACTAAAGTCAGATGGTCTGAGTCAGATCTGAGCTCCTTTATGCACTAACTGTGATCTGGGTAAACCTCTTTAGACATAACAGGTTTATTATGCTGATTAAATGAAAAAAGTTTTGTTTTTAAAATAAACACTTGAAAAGTCTCCAGCTCTGCTTTCACCACTAATATGATTTTGCTTTTTCTACATGTGTGTTGATTTCTCTTCTTCTGATAATGTTTTTCTTTTTCTACAATCCAATTAGTCATTTTCCCATTGTAATTTATTGTGTTTTTTCAAAATAAAGAAATTATCGTATTTACTCTGTCTTCATACATACTTCCATAATTGTCTTTTGATTCAAATAGTGAATAAAAATAAGCTGGAGTTATTATGAAGAATGTGGAAAATTCTCACTTCTTCTAAACATCCTAATATGAAGTTTATAATAAATGTAGATATGATCATTACTTATGTAAAGCACCATGTGGGAGATACTGTAAAAGTAGAAACGATCTGCAGGGAAAGGAGTACAAATTCTTAAAATATGGACTGGTCAGTGTGGAATTCAAAATTATGTAAGCAATGAGCTTTAACTTTAAGTGGAGAAAGTCAATTTCTAAACCTGTTCTTTGATATGCAAACTTTCAAAACCTTTCCTTTGAAAGGTGTAAGAACAAAGTGATCAATGCCTAGAGTCTGAAGTCACTCTGCCTAGATTCAAACCCATCAGGGATGCGACATTTCACATATCCCTTGGTATCTCTGTGCTTTATTTTATTCACCTTTAAAACAAATTATAAAACTTTATACATTTTAGGGTTTCTATAAAGGTTAAATAATTTAATAAGTGCAAAACATTAGAAGATGCCTATATCTAGTATCGGCAATAGAGTTACTATCACAGAGTTTCTAACATGTACTTTCAATTTTTGAAAGATATTCATTCAAATTGTCCATTTACTCATAATAAAGCTGCAGAGTTCTTTTAAAACAATAATTTCTTCTGTGAGTTCCTGAAAGCATATCAGCACTGGGGTTGGTGCTAGCTTTCTTGTGGTGATCAGAGGTTAAGATTGACAGCTCCAAACATCTTTAATAATGTAAAAGAAAAAATTGAATTTAAAGTGTATAACAACAGCAATGTAAGAGAGAAAAGTAGGAGTCAAACAGGTTCTTGCTAGTGAAAATGTAAAATGTGTATAGTAGTAATGAAAACTGCTAATAAAAATTTATATAATTTCTTTAACATTTTAATGCAGTTTTATTGAGATGTATTCACATACCATGCAGTCCATCCAAAGTGTACAATCAGTGGCTTTAAGTATAATCAGAGAGTAGTGAATTAATCAGCACAATCAATTTTTGAACATTTTCATTATTCCAAAAAGAAGTACCCTTTACTGCTTAACAGTCACCTCTCTGTCTCTCTATCCATTCCAAGCCCTACATAACCATTAATCTATTTCTGTCTCTATAGAGTCACATTTATTTACATTTTATATAAATTGTATCTTACAATGTGTAGTACTTTGTGTCTAGTTTCTTTCACATAGCATAATATTTTAAAATTATTATAATTACAATTATTATTTATTTTCCATTAGAAAATGTGTGAGCATACAAATCAATCATGTATAACATATAAGACCCCCATATCTCACCCCACCACAAGCATCTTGAATTGTTATGGCACATTTGTTAAAAATGAATAAAAGATATCATCAAAATATTGCTGCTACTTATAGTCTATAACTTGCATTTGTTGTATTTTTTCCATAAACTACTCTATTACTAACACCATGTATTAGTATTGTACATTCATTACAGTTCATGACAGAATGTTCTTGTATTTGTACTGTTAACCATAGTCATCATCCACCACAGGAATCTCTCTGTTATCCAGTCCCATGCCTCACACAATCCATCCAAAGTATGCACTTCCTACTCTGTTGCCATTTTGGGCCCTCCCCAATTTCTTTAACATTTTGCAGTTAATTAGTTAATAAAAAATGGAAAGAAGAAAGAAAGAAAAAGGAAATAATTTTTAACTTATGTTTATTTTTAAACTGACTTCCTAATATTTAAGTTACATGGAACAAAATGCACCATTTTCAAACATAAAGCTAGATGAATTTTAAAAGCTATACGCACCATGTAATCTGCACAGGCAAGAGATTGAATATTTCTATCATGCCACAAAGGATGTCATGTCCCTTGGCAGCCAATAACATTTTATAATTTCTGCAGTACATTCTTCCATTCACAGGCAAAGAATAATTTGTATTTTCTTGTAAACAGTGAAGGAAAGACACAAGTCTGAGAAACTATTTTCCTAACAAGAGGATCATTATATATTTAAACTTAACTCTATAAATTTCATATAAGCCTATTAGTGTGACAGAAGAAAACAAGGAAGAAGTGTCTGGGAGTAGGAACTTCCAATAAAGAACCTGAGACAGTTTGAATTTTGTGAATTCCAGGAAAAGACTATGTTCTTAAACAAATCCATTCCTGTGGGTCTGGGGCTCTTTAATTGCATTAAATTCAGTTAAGGGTCCTTTGACTAGATTATTTGATAAGATCACTTTGGGTTTTTGTTTGGACTACTTTGGTGAAGCATGAACCAGCTTCCTTCTTGCCCTCTTGCTGGATCTGACATAAAAGGAGACACTCTCAGTGAAAACAAAGCTGCTGTTTTTTTATGCTGCCATGTGACTCAAGGATTGCTAGCAGACAAAGCTTAAGCATGAAACTCCCAAGATGCTGTGACAATGCAGAGACAAGCCATATGCTTGATAGCTTACAGCTGAACTTGGGAATAAAGCAGAGCAGCAGAGACTGAGAGGAGCCCCAGAAAGAGTCAAGCCCTATGCCTGGTTGTCCACAACTGATCTCTGGAAGACAGTGGATTCTGTAGAGGAAGGCAGGGACCTTGGCAGAGATCAGCCTCCATCTTTGCCACATGGCAGGAGACCAGGATCACCAGTAGTGGACTGTGGTGACGAAGCATCTCTGGTGATGCTATGATTTGGACATTTCATGGTTTCTTGACTGTAAGCTTTTACCCTAAATAAAATTCCCTTTATAAAAGTAAACCCATTTCTAGTACTTTCCATTGGCAGCACTTTGGCAAACTAAGACACTCTAATAATTGTGGCTGGCTCCAAGCAAAAAAAAAAAAAAAAAAAATGCATCTTTCTGGGTGGTCATCATGTTCCAAAACCTGCTTTCACCTTAACTCTGCATAAAGACCAAGATAGACTGGCCCAGCATCTGGATCTGAAGTGCACTGGCCAATATCACTTGCCTGGGCAAGGATGCCCTCCACAGGACTTCTTGCTGACCCTTAAGCAAGAAACCACTGGACTAAGGACAATTTTAAATGCAAGAATTTTCTCCACTTCAAAGCCCAAACACACCAGGGCCTGGGCAGCCCAACTATTAGTGTAGAGACATAGGATCAGAACCTTGTACTCTGCTCTTTCTCTGTTTTTACTGTTTATGTTTATGCCATGAAGGGACTGAGTTTCAGGCTTCATTCTCTTCTCTATTTTATTGCACTTGTACTAATTCACTTCCTTCTCTCATTTTTTGCCAAAAAAAGTCTCTTCTTTCCTTCCCATTAGCCCCAGTCCTGGAAGAGAGCTAACCTTAGAATAAAGACTTTAGTTTAAATTTAAAATATTCTATGTTTGCGCCCATGAAATAGCAGTACAAACTGCTTAAAGACACCTTTACTAAATATATAGACTAAGAATCCACAAAAATATCCTCAAGAATCCTGGTGTTACCATAAATTACATACATTTTAATATTGCTAATTATGTACAAATATTAAAATAGGTATAAATACCTCATGCTCGAAACTCTTACATAATTATGTGAATAGAAAAGATTTACAACCAGAAACACACTACTAATTAACTAAATTTAATTATAATTAAGAGTTTTATTTAGGGTTTATATGCCTGAAAAACTTGCCAGTTTTGAATATGATACTGAAGTTTACAACAGAAAGCCCTTTTGAGCTTGGTACTCTTGTACTACCTCTAATTTGATCTTTCTGAAATATTGTGAAATCATAGTTCAGCAAAGAAAAGTACTATCTACAATTCATTAACTATCAATGACTTATGCACATCTCAAGATTATATCTGGTCTTCTCTTCTTCTGCCATAGGTAATAGCAGTATTTATGCCATTGTAATAGCAATCAGGAGTAAATGAATATGACTTTAAATGTTTTGGTGATCTAGAATATGTTTTATGTATTCATTTGTATTTATTTCATACAATTTTTTTTTACTTGTAACATATGTGTAGAAAAGTTCACAAAGAACAAAAGTACAGATTAAGGAAATATCTGAAAGTAAACACACCATGTAACCAGCACTGAGATCCAGAAATATTCCAACCAGAATCATAAAACCCCCAAAAGTGCTATTGCTTATATCTAGCAACTGACTCCTCAATGGCAACTGCTAAATTGTTTTTTAAACACATGGCTTAGTTTTGTTATGCTTTGACATTTATATAATTGAAGTCAGGTAGAATACTCATTCTGTGTATGACCTATTTCACTCACAAAATATTTATGTAATTTATCAATGCTGCAAATTTATAGATTATTCAGTTTCATTACTTTATAATATTCATTATATGAATATTCCACAATTTATTTATTCAGTTTTCCTTAAATGGGTATTTGGATTATTTTCAGTTTTTTTTTTCTCTTTATTTCTTTTGTATGAACATTTTTAGGCTTTTCTATTGGATACAACTAAAAAAGAAATTGCTGGGTCATTGTATTTGAACATGTTCACCTCTACCACCTACTGATTTAAATTTCCAACAACAATGTGTGTGACATCCAGTTGCTGTACATCCTAATGAATAATTTACATTGACTTTTAAAATTTAAGTTACCTGTTAAGTATATAGATGTATATATTCGTGTCCTATGAAGTTTTTTTTTTTTTTATTTCTTTGATAACTAATGAAGTTAATTTCCAATTATTAAGCACTTTTTGATATGGAAGTTTTGTTGGGATCATTATCCTCTTTGTGTGCTTGTATCTCTCTCTCTAGAAAAGTGAGGTGAGAATGGTATGTTTTTTCTTTAAATCTTTGGAATCACTGAATATTAGAGTCTTCTGGCCTGAAATTGTCTTGTGGGGAGGTCTTTAATAAGAGATGCAATAGCTTTAATATGCATTAAAAATGTCACCTTCAGGTATATTGACAAGAAATATATAAGAGAGAAAGTAGTTCCCCCTTAAGTGGAAGAAACATTCACAGTGGAGAAAAAAAAACAAGAAGAAGGAAAAGTTCAGGCAAAAGATGAGGATGTAGAGGATTCTGCTTTTTGACCTGAGGTCCAGAAGATCCGGTGTAAGAAGATGTGGTGAGAATAAAGTTAAAGTGAAAAAGTTTTGTTTTTTTTTTAATTTGTAAAGGATTTAAAATATAAACTTAAAATATCCTTATAAAAACAAAACTAAACTAAAAACAAAAATAGCTAGAATTCCATAGTTGGAGTCTTTTCAAGCCAACAAACTCAAAAAGTCCTTGGTTTACAACTGGATTTTTCAAAAACATAATTTATAGAATGTGACTTGCAAAGACAGGGATTTTAGTTTTATATTTTACAGATTCTTAGAAAAGGATTTGGCACATAATGAGTACTCAATAAATATTAGTGAAATATTTTTGAAGTGAGTGTTGAAATAAAATTCTTCTCTGGATGTTATTGATGCCAGGTGCCTGTGTCAGAAACGATTAGATATCCATTAAAATACACTCTCCTCTTCGGCAGTAATAGAAACTTTCAAACTCCAATTATTGATATTAATGCAAACCTATATCATAAATGGAAAAAATTCTCAAAACATACTGCTAGTGGACATCAAGCAGTCTCTGACACTGGTATGTGCCCCAAAATATACACAGACACTATTTATTGAAGATACCCAACCTCTTTGCAGATAGGTGAAGCCCTGTTACTAAGTCCTTATTTATTGCCTCTAGGCAACCTGTGTAAAGTCCAGGTTAAAATCTAAAATGTTGAATGTGTACTCTTACTGCTCTAGTTTATTTCATTTTCTTGTCTCCTGAAACAAAAAAGTTAGACTCCAACTGTAGATATAGGAACCCAAGACAATAATTTACAAACTGCAGTGTACATATGAATCACCTAGTATTAAAGTTCAAATGATGGTTCATTACTATACAGGTAAGACCCAGAACTCTGCATTTCTAACAAGTTCCCAGCTTAAACCAATGATTGTTAGCATATGGATCCCATTCTGAATATAAAGGCCTTAGGGAAAAAACAGGAGACAGCCAGGAAGGAACCTGAGTCACCAAATGAATGAGTGATGATGCACTACCCTGTCAGCCTGGACTGTTAACATGTAGCTGTCACACCAAAAAGAATAAACTTCCTGTACATTAAACAACCTTACCTTTGGATCTCTCTTTCATAGAAACCTGGTCTTAGACTAAATAAATACATACTTAAAACATAAATTATTCCACTCTCATTTTGATGTAATAATACTCTACTCCTGAGAGGGTATCTTTGGTTCTAATATTTTCAGTCACATACAAAGATGAAATTCATTCCCCAGCATTTTGAGTATTTTTCAATAAAGGATATAGGTTTGTGTTGATCATTATATATATAAAAATATATAATGTTGGAAAAAATATATATATATATAATGTTGGCATTTGAAGCTTATCAACATGGATATATAGGGGGAAAAGATAAGAAATTGCCTCCTGCACAATGGAGCAACTGCAGTTCATGGTATGATCATCAGATTTACAGTACAAATTGGAATCTGTTAATTGCCGGTGAAGGACAGCCTTACCTAGCCTCATGTCTGCAACTGCAAGCAAGAAAGTTCCATTCATCTGCCCATGGGACCTAGCCCTCTTCTCTATTAGAAACAGAGTGGGTATCACCACGTCAAAATCCTCAAGATTGGGGAAGGAACAATGAACTAAAATAGATTTATTATTATTCTATTATAGACATTGTTTTTCTGGCAATGGAAGAAATTTTATCACTGATATAAAGGCAGTGGCCACCAGAGGTTCTGAGAGGAGGAAGAGGGAAGAATAAGTGAAATATGGGGGCATTTTTGGGACATGGAATTGTCCTGCATGACACTGCAATGACAGATAAAGGCCAGTATACATTTTGTCATAACTTACAAAATTGCACGGGATAGAGTGTAAACTATAATGTAAACTATAGTTCAAGATTAGTAGCAATGTTTCAATATGACATCATTAATTTTAGCAAATGTACCACATTAATGAAGGTTGTTGTTGATTAGGGAAAGTGTGGGTGGGGGAGGGGTAGAGCATATGGGAACCCCCTATATTTTTTATGTATCATTTATGTAATCTAAAATTACTTTAAAAATAAAAATTAAAAAAGAACAGGCTTTAATGCTTGCAATATTATATATCTATTGTTATATAATAAATTATCATAAATTGAGCAGCTTAAAACAATTCTCATGTTATCTCGGAGTTTCTGTGGGTTAGGAGCGTCATTGAGAAGAGACTTAGAGCAGTGTCTTAGGGAAATGAAGCTATTAGCCAAGCTCATTACTGAAAGAGTGGTTTAAGTAAAGGAAAGAGATGGAGAAAAGCACCTTAAGTTATGAGTCTGCTCATGTGGTCAAGGAAAAAAGCCACTGAGGCCAGAAACAAGAGAATGAAGAGAATGAAGGCATGAGTAACAGAGGCCAAAGTTCCAAAAGAAAGTAAAATAATTTTAAGGAATTTGGTTCTTTTTCTGTATCAAATGGAGATAGAACAGGGTTTTAGTCAGAGGAAAGATCTGATTGTATTCAAGTTTTATAAGGCACTTCTAGCTGCTGTGTTGAATATAGATTCAGCAAGAAGGGAGTAGAAGAAGGAAGAATTATGAGTCTACCGCTATAATTGAGGCAAAAGATTATGGGATCTTAGGCCAGAATAATAGGGTAATTAGTGTGAAAATGTATGAGATTCTGCATATATATATAGAAGATCAATAATTTGTTTTTCTAATTTTTAGGTGTGAAGTGTGATATCACCATTTTTTTACTTCAATGTTTTTAACCTTGGCAATTGGAAGGATGGATTTATTTGGGGAAGGCTGAAGAATGCAGAGAATTTTTAAAGTAAAAACAATCAGTAGATAATTGTGAAGATACCTTTTAGGTATACAGAGGAAGAGTTCGGGTAATTGGTTGAATATAGAGGTCTGGTATTCAGGTGAGAGCTCTGGGATGATACAAATATCATCTCTTCATGAAAAAGATGATACACAAATCAATAAGAATCCTTGATATGAATTTGATAATATATAACATAAAATTTGATAATATATATCATAATATATAATGATAATATATAACATGAAATTTGGTGCTCTAAACACATGTCTGTGTAAGGAATCTAAGCTAATCTTAATTCAAGAGGGGGCTGAGGGGGCTGAGGGGGCAGAGGCTTCCTGAGCATCACTGTCCTTCCACAAATGCTTATGCTTAAAAGAGATTCCTCAAGTATAAGATGAAATATTTCTTCCCTCTATCATCTTAGCTCCATCATCATTCCTCCTTCCTTCATGCTTTCTTTTTTTTTTTTCAAGCCCTTATCTTCCCTTCTGTCTATATAGCAATACTAAGCTACAGCATGGAATAGTATTACTAAATTTGTCAAAAGGCAAGTGACATGTTGATATTTTAAGTCACAAACCAGGAAAATCCTGCCTCATTATCAATAGGACTTGCACTTTGAGAGGTTTTCCAGTAAAGATTATGGGCTCTAAGTAATTTTCCAAAGTTTTATCATCACAGTTTGGTGGTCAATATAGGAATTTTATGCCTAAAAGCCATTCTTATACAAAGCCTCTCAAACTGGCATTTTATAGGTTAATTCAACAGCTCAGAGTCCAGACCTCAGACCTATATGAAAGCAATCTTCTTTGTTTTGGTGCCTGGACTCCCTCATGGATTTGATACTTGTTGCCCAAACTCATTAGTTAACAGTATTCTGAAGCAGAATGTAAATTTAATAAGCTACCATGAAAAATCTAAATCAAGAAGATAAGAAATACTTATCCTGGTCATTGTTCAGGACCTTTCTATCCAGGGAGGAAAGTCTCTATAGGAAATCTAGTTACAATAAGATGTTTGCTTTATAAAGACAGACTTTGAACAAGGGCCTTTTTGGTTTATGGCCTCAAGTAGCTATATGCAAAAACATCCCTCTTAACACAGAAGTGCACCTGTCAAGCAAACTGGCCAGTAAATCTTAGTGTTAGTCAGTGAAACACTTCACTGTCTTAAAATTGGGCCTGATAAGTAAAGAGAAAATTTACCTCCTTGATAGACTCTATTATGTGTTCATTTCAGTTAATTAATTCTATCTTCAGATGGATTGTATGGGTATGTTATATGGTCCTGCACAATTCTTTTTCATCTATCAATTTTTGCTTTTTTGTATCCATAATTGCATCCATGAGCTGTTGATTATTATAACTCTCACAATTTTATAAGATTTCCACAAATTAACCCAACAAAAGTTTTTTGTAGTGTCTGTTGTCTTAAATTACAAAACAGTATACAATAATAAATATATTAAATGAACAATGATAAACATGATTAACAAAACCTGTTGAAACATGAGAGATTATGGCCCAATATAGTGAATGTTCATTATAGCCAGGTTTGCTCTTATTTGAAAAAACTGGTTATAAGTTAGATGAGGATAAAAGCAACATTTAAGGATGTTACATAAAGAAACCAAGCATCAAATAAGGGCTCAATTACCAATATTTATGGTCCTCTTACAATGACTTTGGGCTGAATATTGAGCCAGAAAATAGTTTCTAGATTCAGAAATGTCAGAACTGAATCACCAAAAAACCACATAAGGTAGAAATCAGGTACAAATATTGGACTTGGAGTAGAAACATGGAAATAAGATATCTAAGCCAGAGTATTGTACAAAAAGGGAGGTAAAATTATAGGCATAACAAGCTCTGGTTAACAAGCTGCTTTGCAGAGAATGGGATTAAGTACTGGGTAATTGCTTCCACAAATCTTGGTGCAATTCATATTCTATCACTCTATGGGACATCAGCTTAAAATGAATGTGTCTCTATTGTGCTAAATCTATTTCCCCAAAAATCTCACTCAGAAGGAATTATAATTCCTACATCAGAATGAGAACATTTTCTCTGCTTCATCAATTAATTGTATTTAAACAGTTACAGAATTAGCAATTGGAGTCTTCCAGTCTTTGCCACCTCAAATCACAGTTTGTTATACCAAAACTTTCTCATGGCATTTTTGACTTCTGAATTCCTCAAAGTGTAAATCAGAGGGTTGAGAAAGGGTATACCAATCATCTAAAAGATGGCCACCATCTTGTCCACAGTAAATGTGGTAGGAGGGCGAGTGTATGTGAATATGTATGGAACAAAGAATAAAGTTACCACGATTATGTGGGAAGTGCAGGTAGAGAGGGCTTTCTTTCTTCCTTCTAAACTCTGGTTTCTCAGAGAATGTAAGATTAAATTATAGGAGATTATCAGGATTATGAAACTCACTGTACATATGGCCCCACTAGTAAAGACTATGAGTAGATTTATGACATAAGTGTCCATGCAGGCAAGTTTCAACAGAGGTTGCATATCACAGTAATAGTGATCAATAACTTTAGGACCACAGAAGGGCAATTTCAAAGCCAAGAAAATCTGTGCTAAAGAATGGATACAAGATCCTATCCAGGCCAGATTCACCAACCTACCACAGACACATCTGTTCATGATGGTTGTGTATCTCAGGGGCTTACAAATTGCCACATAATGATCAAAAGACATGAGGATGAGCACAGAGATCTCCATCCATGCAAAGAAGTGAACTGCAAAGATTTGGGTCATGCACTTATTGTAAGAGATGACTTTCTTCTCAGATACAGCATCTATAATCAATTTTGGTGTCATTGCTGTGGAGAAACAGGCATCAGCAAAGAATAAATAAAAAAGGAAGAAGTACACGGGGCTTCCAAGCATCTGACTGTATCTGATGGTCATCACAATAAGTAAATTTGCAAAAAGAGTTGCAAGATAAAGAAACAAGAAGACTGCAAACACTATTTCTTCCTTTAGAACACCCAGTGTTAATACAGACAGAATGAACCCTTTTACACTGCTGTTCAGTTCCATGGTTTCAATAGTTATGGAATCACACAGCTGAGAAATGGACTAGCTGCAAAGAAAATTGAGAGTGTTGGTGTGGTAAGAACAATGGATTTGGACTCCAAATCATCACCTTAAATAGTTCTAATTGATGGCCAACAAAATTCAGTGGTTCCAAAAGGTTGTCATACATTAAAATCACATGGGAATTTTTTCAAAGGTCTGATTCCAAGTCTTTAACTATGGGGACTTTTGGGGTGGAGCAAGATTTTTTTTTTGGAAAAATGTATTAGGTGATTGTGTTTTCTGTCAGTGTCTTAAATTGCTGACTTTTTTGGGATAACCTTAAGCAAGTCACCTTAATGTCTTAAAACTTTTACCTTATGAGAAAATGACATTATAATAGACACTTTAATAAATGTATGCATATGTATATAATATATGCGCATAGATATTTCTCTCATGAACTAAAAAACAATATTATTTAATTCAAAAATATTAAATTTGGAGAGTCCCTCTTGAGAAAAATATTTCTTTATTTGCACACCCATTAGCATCCATTATTATTGATGCTTTCAGTGTCTTTGTTGGTCTATACTTTACAAAGAAATTATTTATCCAACTTTTGGTTCACAAAGGCCGTGTTACCTTCATTGTCATTCAGGACATGTAAGATGTTTCAATAAATCATTGAGGCTGGAATTATTGAGGGAAATTTCCATGTGCATGAAATCACCCCTGGCACATGCTAGATGCATGATATTGCATTTCATATCCTAAGGGTCCAAGATGATGTACCACTTTATATATTTATATAACATGAATAATATCTTTTCTCACATATAATTCTCTTACCACTATCTTTCAGAGGCATTGTTTTCTTCTAATTTTTGTTTCTCTTGAAACATCATTTTAAAAAGCATTTCAGAATTATCCCATACATATATTCTCCATTGTTCTTCTCTATTCTTTCTTCATATATATATATATATATATATATATATATATATATATATACATATATAAATATACAAGTATATTTGAATCTGTATGAAAACAATCATACTACAAAATTACTATATATGCTGATTTTTAATTTTGACTTTTAGAATACTTTTCCATGTAAATAAAGGGCATGCTTATGTAATTACACACACAAAAATCTATTAATATCAAATATTGTCATTTATTTTTTATTAATTTAGGGATTTTCAAATTTTCACTCATCAAAACTTTTGTATGAATCTCTTTTCATTTGTAGAATTATCAGTATTTTAATAATTCATTAAGATATATTTAAATGGAACTACTGAATCAAAAGAGATGAATATTTACATAATTGTTGGTAAATATTACCAAGTAGACTTCCAATTTGTTTTTTTTCCTGTATTTATTAGAATTATTTTAATTATAGAATATATATATTTCCATATTAAGCATCCAAAGTTTATAGTAGGTTAGAGAAAGAAAAATAAAAGTGTCTTTTCAAAACTTATTTCCAAAACCCACACCTCAGAGGTAACTGTTAATTCCTTACATAATATTACAGATTTTATAGGCTTCTACATTTATATAATATATTTTTTCAATATTTCTTTCTATGTGCAAATGGTATCATTATTCTCCATGTTTCTACAAATATAGGAATATGGTAGACTTTTCTAAGGAAAAACAAATTTGGAATATTCTCTGCTTCATTGTAAAGTGAAATCATGATACACATTTCTTTTATTCTTGGTGAAAGTATACCATTTCTTTATATTTTTCTTCTTATATTTTATTTAACTGAAATGTATATAACATTTATAAATCAGTTTTTTGATATCTTTAAGGTTTGAACTTCTTGTTTTTTTTCTTCATTTTTATACAGTTTAGATTAATACTTTTATTAGTTAAGTCAACGTCTTTATTTTCCTATGCTTTTTAGTATTGATCTTAAATGATCTGGATTTTATTTTTGTATAAGTTTGAGATACTCTTCCTTTTTCTGACTAATCAGGAATCCATCAATGAATCAATAACACATCAAATGAGTTGTCATATATTATTAAGAACCTATTCATATCTATTGTGGCTGAGGGGAAAGATGTCTTCAATTTCTGTACAATTGAATATGAGGGAAAATATATTTCAAGATAAGTTCATTAATTACACAAGAAATTTACATAATTGTATAACCTAGTACCAAATGAATTGTGATTTAAAAAGTTGAGAGCTTCCTACAGAATGAATTGTTTGGTCATTGAAGTTTCAAAATAAGACAGAAGTGGAGTTGTACTTTTAGATGTGGAAACTGAAATTTCCAGCTCTGTTTGATGGAACTCAGGCTTGGGTATTCAATAAGCTTATACTGGGTTTCTCTGTTGAGAAGTTAACATTGTAGGGGTCAATGTTAAAGATATATTTATATTTGAATATGGGAAGATACTCATTTATTCAACAGATATTTTTTGAGTTCCCACTGCAAGCTGTTGTAGATCTTACTGAAACATCTGTGAATCAAAAAGAAAAAAATTCCTTTTCTCATAGCTTTCTAATAGACTGTAATCTTTTAGAGGAGGAAGACAAAAATACAATAAATAAATGTGATATTGTATAACAGAAGGTGATAAGGGCTATCAAAAATAAAGAGTAGATGGAGAGGGGTGAATAGGAAGAATAGGAGTCAGTAAGAAGGAGGGGCACAAGCTAGCCATGAAACATGGAAGAAAATGGATGCAAGCAAAAGGGGACTTGCGTAGCGATTGAGGCAGGAGATGTTTTGTTGTATTCAGAAAACGGTAAGGAGCCCAGTGTGACTAGAGCTGAATGAGAAAGGGGAGAAGAGGCCAGGAAAGTCACATAATCCAGAACAGGTAAAATCTTTGGAGGCTATTGTAAGGACTTTGGTTTTTCCTCTAATGAAATGGTGAACCATTGCAAGGTTTTGAGCAAAGTTGGGATTTGTTCCAATTTATGATTTATTACAATCTTGTTACTTTAATTTGAAAATCAAATCTCTATCATCTTCTTTCAGATATCCAGATGCATTTATCAAAATCACCACTTTTCTAATAGGCAGTGTTCCGAAAATTTTTAAAATAATTACAGTATCTTAGAAAGCCCACTTAATGTTAGCAAAACAGTTAAACTGCTGAAGAGTTCATAAAATTAGAATAATTTCACCATACCTAGGTAACATCAACATGGAAAATAAAATGAAAAATTGAAGCAATAACTGTTGAGAAATTTTGCAAAATTCTGTTCATCAAAATTTTGCTGAAATGCAAAATTTGGGTAGATATCATTCAGTATTAGATTTTCTTGTCCTGAAAAATTATGTTTTATTTCTTCTTGAAAAGTATAATTACAGTCCACAATGAAAGGTTAGTAGTTCAAATAGAAAAAATGTGTTTGAATTTGAGTATATGATGGATAAGATATGAATCTATATTGGTCATCATAATCTGACCAGAATAATGTTTTATTTTATAGTATTTCAAGTCTTTGATTTACATATTCATGAAGCAGTTGAGCCAATGACATTGAATCATAATATCTCTAACTAGTTTTTTAGAATTAAATGAACTATTTAACAGTAAGAAACTTCCTGTCAAGGGGAAAGGCCCATTAGGAATTTAACCTTGCTGTGACCAAAGAGAGAAGATAGGAAAAAATTGAAAAGTAAGAAGTAAAGCTCCTTAAAATGTGTAAGCCTTTGCACAAACTTAGTCTACACCATTCACTTTGTTGAGATGATGTTTTAGATTCTAATCTTTATCCCTCATGGACTTTCTTATGAGGGATCATCCTGAAGAATAAAACTAATATGGAAGATTAAAGAAAGGAAAAATAAAAGATTATTTAGTATTTTTCCACAGTACTGAATTAATAGCTTTTCATTATTCTGTGCTAGGGAAAATTGAAAATTGAAATAGTTTACCATAAGTAAAGTTATACCAAAAACCACCTGACAATCTGAAACAAAGGAACCTTAATTGTGGGAATAATGTATATGTCTGAATAATCTCTTTATTAATTATTTCTCAAATGGATTGTTGTTAGGGTAGACAAAGTCAACAAAATTCAAATCAACAAGTAAATTGAAATGCAAAACTCTTTTGAAATCTAGTGAAAAGTCTGAACTGTATTGGGCCTTTAAGATGAACTGATTTATCTCATAATATAGAAAGATTTATGGGAAAGTGCCTAGCTCTAAGCTTATACATACCAAGTGTGCCCTAAATGTGTTGGTTTTGTTTTGATCCATCATTTTAAAATGAGGATTGGTCCTTATAAAATTAACAGTAACTACCTGACAAAGTTCTCATGATGACTAATAAATAATGCAAGAAAAGTAATTGTTCCATGCCTATGCCTAGGAAACAGTCTATGTTAAGTCATATTATCCCCATTTTACTGGTAGGAAATTCATATTTTGAGAAGTTAAAGTTGAACATATAACAGATGGTGGATCTGGGATTTTAACACAGAACCTCTGGTTCCCACACAAGTCCTTCCCACTGGTCCAAAAGACAAACAGGTGAGAATGCTTCATTTCTACAGTCTCTACCCACTTCTAAAGATTAAAGCCTTCTGAGACCTTATTCATGTATGAACTTATGAACAAGGTCCCTCAGTGAAAGAGACAGCAAATGACTTAGAATTACAAGATAATAGGCCCATCACTTATATATACAAATTGGCAACAACCATGTTGGTAAGGAGTAGAAACAACATGACAAATATAAGCCAGAGTCTTAAGATTTTACCTGCCAATTGTTTCAATAATGTGGAACAAATTTATCAAGTTCAGCTTTCCAAGGTATATGTTTCCAATTTATAAGACTTTATCACAAATTAGAGGTATTCATATATAGCTTATTTGTTCATGTCATAGAATTATGATGAAGTTCAAATTAGAAACTGTGAAAAAATTCCTTATGATAAAGTGCCTTACAAATTGTAGTTATTATTCTTTCATTTAAAAACCTAGCTGCCTTATTCACAGAAAGATTTTCCATGAGTCATCCAGATAATTACTTAACCTTTTGACTATATTTTACATAGGTAGGCCCCACTTTGAAGAATATTTGTGTCTGCACTTGAACCTTTAATGGAAATATGTCAGTTACATAGCTAATATAATTATATGTTTTTAAATAGATGAATAAAAGTACAGAGGGGTTTATTATGAGAATTATCAATAACCTGGTTTTCATGCATTCCACTTAGAATGACCAAAATAATTACAATGCTCAATAAAACTAACAATTATACAAATCTATGTTAATAGCTGTATGTTTTCATTAAAACAACCATTTTATTGTGTTCCTAAGGTTTAATTATTCATAAAATGTATCTGAACCATGAAATCACATCCAACTCCAAGTTGCAACACAGAAAACTTGAATATAAAACAAGCCCAATAAAACCATTGTGTTAGTTAGCTATCATCTATTAAAAAGTAATACTTATAAATAGATGAGCTAGTAGTGGTCAGTTTAGACTAAGGTCAAAGCAGAAAATACAAAGAAATGAAATGAGTGAGAACATGGACACCATACTCAAAAAGAGCTTGGTTCAAATCAAGGGTCTTCTAATTAGCTGAATGCTTGGGAACAAGTCTCTTAAAATTCTTGAAACCTTAATTTTCACTTCTGTAAAATGGTTGTAATTAAACTGAGCAGAAATGCCAACATTTTTACACCTTATTCTTACCTAACCATCAACATGGCTAAGTGATTTCACACATCATTTAATTGATTTTAAAATGTTGAATATTTTGTTTGGTTACAGTGTAGATGTAATTTTTAAATGCACAATGCTTTTAACTGTCCTTAGTCATCTCTGACTACATTACAGTGGTCATCACACCCACAAGCATTCTCTCCTATTACAGTAAGTTCTTCAAATTTAGTGGGGAGAAAGGAGGAAAATCAATGTTCATTATTAATCTAATTATTAAGTGTATTTTTTCAGTCTTCATCTGGAGAACTCTAAAAGAAATATAAACTTAGAACTAAAATTTCCTTTATATATAGACAAATGAACCCCTTCTCTTTTCAGATAAAAGGAATTGCCAAAATTATTTTTAAAAATGTAATAAACCATTATCACCACTAGACAAAACATCTTGACAGATGGTTGTATTAGTCAAGCAAAGGGGTGCTGATGCAAAATACCAGAAATCTATTGGCTTTTATAAAGGGTATTTATTTGGGGTAGAAGCTTATAGTCACAAGGCCCTAAAGAGTCCAACTCAAGGTTACTTAAGAGGTATTTTCTCACCCAAAGTCTGTTGCCACACTTTGATGAAAGATGGTGGGCAATGTCTGTGAGGGTTCAGTCTTCCTCTTTCCCTTTAAGGCTCTGCGGTCCCAGCTTCTACTGATCTCAGCTGTAGGCTTGCATAAGGCACATCTCTCTCCCCAGGGCTTGTTTCTTTCAGGGCTCAGGTGCTCTGTTCTGTGTGAAAGTCTGTTTTACCCCCACCAAAGGGGTAGGGACTTAACCGTGCACACCCTAATGACATGGTGAAATAAAAGCCCTAATCTTGATTTAATAAAGTAAAAGTTAAACCTCTGAATCTAAACAGACCAGTTTACAAACAAAATCCAATAACTATTTTTAGAATTCATAAACAAAATGAATTGCTACAAGGGTTAAAAAAGTAGAAGCCTTGAATAATACATTAGAAAATCTAGACCTAATAGACATATACAGAACATTACACCCAAATACAGCAGGATGTACATTTTTCTTTAGCATGCATGGATCATTACCTAGGATACACCACATGGTGTGCAACTGAATGACTCTCGAATTCAGAAAGATTGAAATTACAGAAGGTAATTTCTCTGAGCACAACCAACAGAAGCTGGAAATTAAGGGGCAGAGAACCAGAGTAGGCACAAAGATATGGAAGTTATACAACAAAATCTTATACAATCAGTGAGTCAAGGAGGAAATTGCAAAATATTGCAAAAGAAATTGGTAACTACTTTGAAACAAATGAAAATAAAAACACAACATATGAAAAACAATGGGATGCAGCAAAAACAGTGCTGAGGGAAATATATAGCCATAAATGCTTATATTAAAAATGAAGAAAGAACTAAAACCAAAGACATAACTGAACACATTGAGGAACTAGAAAAAAACAACAAACTAATCCCAAAGTCAGCAAAAAGAAGGAAATAATAAAGATTAGGGCAGAGCTAAATGAAACTGAGAATAAAACAAAACACTAGAAAAAAATTAATGAAATCAAAAATTGGTTATTTGAGAAGATTAATAAAATTGGCAAGCCCTTAGCTAGACTGAAAAAGAAAAAGAAACAAAGAGATTAAAACACATGGAATAAAAAATGAGGGAGGGATATCACCACTGATCCCACAGTAATAAGAGTATCATAGAGGATACTTCAAAAAATTGTATGCCAATATGATGGATAATTTAGATGAAATGGACCAATTACTAGAAACACAGAAGCAGCTTACACTGATGAAAAAAGAATTGTATGAATTCAACAGACCAATCACAAGTAAAGAGATTGAATTAGTCATTAAAAACCACCCAGCTAGGAAAAACCCAAGACTAGGTGGCTTTAGAGATGAATTCTACCAATCATTCCAGAAAGAACTAATACCATTCCTGCTTTAACTCTTCAAAAAAATACAAGTGGAGGGAACATTGCCTAACTCATTCTATGATGCCACCATCACCCTAACACCAAAGCCACATAAAAATGCCATAAAACAAAAAACAAAAACAAAACAAAACAAAACAAAAAAACACTACAGATCAATCTCTCTAATGAACCTGGATGCTCAAATCCTCAACAGAATAATTGCAAGTCATATTTAACAACACACCAAATGAATTATATACCATGACCAAGTGAGTTTCATCCCTGGTATGCAAGGATAGTTCAACATAAGAAAATCAATCAATGTAATACACCACATTAACAGATTGAAATAAAAAAAATCACATGATCATCTCTACTGATGCAGAAAAAAGCATTTTTAAAAAATACAGCATACTTTCTTGATAAAAACACTTCAAAAGATAAGAATAGAAGGAAACTTTCTCAAATGATGAAGGGTATATATGAAAAACCCACAGCTAACATCATATTCAATGGTGAAATGATAAAGACTTTCCCTCTAAGATCTGGAACAAGATAAGGATGCCCACTGTCACCACTCTTATTTAGTATTGTGTTAGAAGTACTTGCTCAAGCACTTAGGCAAGAAAAATATATACAATTCACACAAATTGGAAAGAAAGAGGTAAAAACTTCACTATTTGCAGATGACATGATCCTATACATAAAAATACATGAGAAATCTACAAAAAGCTTCTAGATCTGATAAATAAGTTCAATAATGGGGCAGAACATAAGATCAACATGCAAAAATCAGTAACATTTCTGTGTACCAGTAATGAGCAATGTGAGAAAGAATCAAGAAAAAAATTGGATTTACAATAGCAAATTAAAAGAATCAAATATCTAGGAATAAACTTATCTAAAGATGTAAAGTATATGTACACAGAAAGCTACAAAGCATTGTTAATGGAAATCAAAGACATAAATAAATGGAAGAATATTCCATGTTCATGGATTGGAAGACTAAACATCATTAAGATGTCTGACCTACCCAAATTGATTTACAGATTAAATGTGATATCAGGGAAGCGGCTGTGGCTCAATCATTAGGGCTCCTGTTTACCATATGGGAGGCTCCGGGTTCAGTTCCCGGGGCCTCCTGGTGAAGGCAAGCCCGCCCGCACGGTGTGGTTAGCTGACCCAGCGAGCACAAGCAGCAAGGGGGGGATAAATGAATAAATAAATAAAATCTTTAAAAAATAATGTGATATCAATTAAAATTACAGCAGCATTTTAAAATTGAATTGTAAAAAACAATTATGAAATTTATTTGGAAGGGCAAGGGGCCCTAAATAGACAAAAACCTATTGAAAAAGTAAAAATAAATTGGAGGAAATATGCTACCTTGTTTTAAAGAATACTACAATGATACAGTGGTCAAAAACACATGATATTGGCATAAGCATAGACATATTGATCAACAGAATCTAATTGAGAGTTCTGATATAGATCCTGCATAAAGGGCCAAGTGATATTTGATAAGACCTCCAAGCCCACCTAACTGGGACAGAATGGCTTCTTCAACAAATGGTGCTGGGAGAACTGGATATCCATATTCAAAAAATGGGAAGGATAGCCATCTCATACCCTATACAAAAATTAACTAAAGATGGACCACAGATATAAATGTAAGAGCCAAGTCCATAAGACTTCTAGAATATAATGTAGGGAAGTATCTACGAGATCTTGTAGTAAGAAATGTTTTCATAAACTTTACACCCAAAGCAAAAATGATGAAAGAAAAAATAGATAAATGGATTCTCCTCAAAATTAAAAAAAAATTTCACCTCAAATGAGTTTGTCAAGAAAGTGAAAAGGCAACCTACTCAATGGGAGAAAATATTTCATAACCTTTTATTCGATAAGGGCCTAATATCTAGCATATGTAAAGAAATCATACATCTTGAAAATAAAAAGACAAATGCTCATTTAAGAACTTGTGTCACTGGTATGGAGGCAGTAAGGGGAGGGAAGGGGAAAAGAAGGTGTAATATGGGGGTATTTTGGGGGCTTGGGAATTGTCCTGAATGACATTGCACTGACAGATACAGGACATTTTATATCTTACCATAACTTACAAGGTTGTGCGGGACAGAGTGAAAACTACTGTTTTGCTAAGGAAAAGCCAGAAACTATAAGTGCTATGCAAAGGCAACTTTATTTAATCAAATGGGTTTGTGGTTATATCAAAGGATTATAACAATTGAACAATCACAAAAGAAAATAATAAATTAAAGACATAAGAAAGAATGAAAATATATACAATCACTCACCAAACTGGGAGAAAACACAACATCTGGTCTCTCATGAGGCTGGGAAGTCCCATTCGACAGCCTGCCAGAGTCCTGAATGGAAAAATGGTTCCAGGTAGAGTGTCCTCTCTTGGGTAAGACTTCAACTGGCAGCATGGGGGCTATCCTTTTTTAAGCAGTTCCTAACCTCAGAACTCCAATGAGTCTTGCAACTCGTGAGGAATGATCTCATCAAAAGTAATCGAATACATCTGTCAGGGGGTGGCCAGCCCTCCACAGGAGAGATGCAGTGTCTTGAGGAGTCTTTTGTTCTATTCTGTTCATGGTACACTAAACAGGAACATGAAGGTTTCAATACACATCAGCTTTAACTTGATGTTAACTTTACAGGGGATACAAACAGGATGAGTAAATATCATATCTGGGGACTTCCTCCTTGTTTTTAGTTTGTCGGTGGTAGGGTTGCCTCCATAACAAAGGACAACTTAGTCATTCACAATTCTAGGCTGGATCAACAGAGACTATTGATTAGAAAGTTTATGAATTCACAATTCTTAATAATTTTCTTATAGTACATCAACTACAATGTAGATTATTGTTCATGCTTAGTGGCAAAGCTCCAAGATGTATTCATCAGTTGTGGAAAATGTGCCACACTAATGAAGGAGGTTGTTGATGTGGGAGAATATGGGAGAGGTGGGGAGTGAGACATGGGAATCCCCTATGTTTTTTGTGTAACATTTATATAACTATCTTTAAAAAAATTAAAAAGTTTATTAAAAAATAAAAATTAAAAAAAAGTTTTGTTAAATTTTTTAAAAAATGGGCAAGAGATTTGAACAGACACTTTTCCAAAGATGAATTACAAATGGTTAAAAAGCACATGAAAATATGCTCAACATCACTAGCTATTAGGGGCATGCAAATCAAAACTAAAATGAGATATCATCTTATACCTATTAGACTTTTGGCTTTTAAAAAACAGGAGAACTCTCATCCACTACTGGTTGGAATGAAGAATAGTGCAGCCATTGTGGAGGATGGTTTGGTGGTTCCTCAAGAAGCTAACTATAGAACTGCCATATGATCCAACAGTGCCACTGCTAGGTACATACCCAGAAGAATTGAAAGCCAGAACAGAAATATATGAACACCAATGTTCATAGGGGCATTACCCACAATTGCCAAAAGTTGGAAACAACCCATGTCCATCAACAGATGATGGATAAGCAAGTTGTGATATATACATACAATGGACTATTGCACAGCTGTAAGAAGGAATGAAGTATTGATACACAGAACAACATGGATGAATCTTTAAGTCCTTGTGTTGAGTGTAGTAAACCAGTCACCAAAGGACAAATATTACCTGACCTCACTGATATGACCTAAGCAAATCTAGATGACTCACAGAGTTAGAGGTTGTAAAATAGGTTATCAGGAAACAGAAAGGGAATAGAGAGTGGTGAGCCAATGATCAATAAGGGTAAAACCTATGATAAACTGGAAGGGATGGTTTGGCAGTGGATGGGGGTAATAAGGATGCAAAGATATACGTGGGATCGATGGTGCTGGAATGTGAGTGTGAACCAGGTTGTTAGGATGGGTTGGACTATGCTTGGAACTTTGGGGGTAGCTGGAGAAAGGAACGGGTGAACTCATGGTATTTATAGGTCTGTGGTTAAAACTACAATAGTGGGAATGTTCTTTTAACAAATATGGTAGGGAAGGGTTATCGGTGCAGGGTGTTGGGGGTAGGGGATATATGGGAAAGGACAAACCTTTGGCAAGCTTCTATGGAATATGAAAGTTTTCATCTTGTCATAGAATGTTACCCCAGTGGTTAGAGACCCACACCAATAGCAAGAAAGTATTAATACCCATCCTGGATAGTCTTGCTATGTTCTCACATAGAGGATCAAGAGTTCTTGAAAACATAGGAATTGCCTAATAAAAGAAGATGGACCGATACGTCAAGTCCTCAATATATAATGTAACTCTGAATCCCATTTTTTGAAAATTACAACTTAGTAGCTATCATGGGTTCTGAGGGGAGAGAGAGGGAAAATGGATGGAGCATATGACATTTTTGGGGCATTGGAATTTTTCCACACAATCTTATAATAATGGATACAGGCCATGATGCATTTTGTTGGAAACTATAAATGTGTATGGTAGAGAATGTAAACCATAATGTAAACCATTGACCATAGTTAGTGGTAATGTTAAATATTTGTTCATCAATTATAACAAATGTGTCATACTCATATAAGATATATGATAAAATGTGAAAGGAGGAGTTGGTGGGGTATATGGAATTCCAAATATTTTCTATGTAACTTTTCTGTAACCTAAAACTTCTTTGAAAATAAAGTGAAAAAAATAAGACACTGGGGGACACACAAAAGAAATTATCAACGTACATCAAAGATAAAAGATCTTACAGTGATGAAAGATACAATGCAAAAATTTATTTTATTTTAACCTTTAAAAATCTTTTTATTATTTTTATTTTTTTTTAATTAATTAATTTTTTATTGTGGGTAAAAATCAAAATTTTCACAATATATACCACTATTTGTAAAATGACATATAAATATATATGCATATATGTGCATTTGCTTACAAAAATGTTATTTATATATATATAAACATATTTTAAGAGGTGCTTAGATTACCCAAAACATTACACGGAACCACTGGGATTCCCACGTTGCCCACCTCCCACATCTCCCACCACATCCCACACAAACATCTCCCACAAGTCTGGCCCACCACCCTCAATGGACTCACATATCCTGGGGCCCTGCCACAACCATAGACCACAGTTCACATCGTAGACCACACTCTCTCCCACACAGTTCCGAGTGGTGTGTACTGATTCAAAATGGCCCACATCTGTTGCCACAACAGCACTCAGGACAACCTCAAAATCCCAAAGAAGCCCCTGCATTTCAACTGCCCATCCCCTCCCTGCCCCAAAAGTGAAAAATGGCCACTGGCTCCACCTCATCATTATAATTTCTTCCATTGCTAGAATCACCATATGTGTACAACAGAATACCATCAAGTCCACTCTAGTCCATAGTTCTACCCCAATCCTGAGGGGACTGGGATGGCGACGTCCACTCCACCGCCAAGTGAGAGAGGGCTCATATCCCATGGATATGGTGGGTGGGATGATCCTTCCTGCAGATGCAGGCCCTCTCCATTCCCTGGGATGGACATTGCCCATCGTTGTCTCCTCACCAGGTGACTTAGATGAGTACATTGAGCTGTAGGGTAGGAGTTACAGCTCCACTGAGATTACACGCACACCTGGCACATAGGTAGGCCAGAGGCTCCAGTCTCTGGAAGTATACTTAAAAACTTCAGCATCACATATAGGTTTGTATAGAAGGGACTGATGAACCCTGTGCAGGGAGGACTTATTTGAGTCCAATTCTGTCACTCTCAGGAGCACAGATTCCAAAATAGAGCCCACTGATAAGACATCAGTCTCTGGGGCTATCCCCCCTTATATAGGACTTGGGTGTCTCCAGAGCTCTCAGGGGCCCCTCTGTGTGGGGTCATAGGCACTTAGATGTTCTATGAGCTCCTACTGAGGTGTGCATAAGAGTTACCTCTGGGATGACCTCCCGACTCTCTTTGAAGTCTCTTAGCCACTTGAACTCATTTGTCTTTACCTTTTCCCCCTTTTATTCAAGGTCTTTTTCCACTTGTGTTGCCAGTTGACACTTGGTATTAATCCCTTGTTGCCAGAGAGGCTCATCCCCAGGAGTCATGTCCCACATTGGGGGGAAGGTAATGCAATCATATGCTGAGTTTGGCTTAGAGAGAGGCCACATTTGAGCAACAAGGAGGCTCTCAGGTGGCAACCCTTAGGCACCCCACAACTGCAGGCTAAGTCTCAGTTACAAGAGCAAAGACTCACAAGAGTAGTCATCAATAAAAAGAACACATCAGTGGGTCATCCTCTTTTGACAGACACTGTCCCTGCACTCAGAGGACTATTGCTGCTCCCTTGAAGACTGTGGCAGAGCTCTCCAGGCAAGGAATTCAGATTCCCTCATTTATTGTGTGATTGTCCACTCATCATGACCATGCCCTATCTTTTGATCTTTTGAATGTTTTTGTATATCTTTCATGTATATTGGGATGAACTAATTCCCATGAAACCCCCCTCCCAGAAACCCCCCACCAATAATCCCCTGCAGTACACATTGTAACCCTTCTGTGATCCAAATCCTCCGTGAACATGTAGTCCATAAAATAATCAAATACACTTACTAGGAAAAAGAAACAACTATGATAAGCTTACATGCAAGAGACAGATATAAGGAGTCTCAGGGGAAAAAAAAAAGAGAAAGAAACAAAAACAAAAACAAATAATCAAACAAGCAAACAAACAAACAAAAAAACCCCAAAAAAACCAAAATATAATTAGCGGATTGGGACATTCAAAAAAAATGGGCAAAAAAGCAAAGGAAATGCCTTTAAAATATATATATTCTTTTTTTTCCCTTTCTCTTTTCCTTTGTTTTTCCTTTCTTTTAAATCACTGTGTTATCGGGTGTCTGTTGTGCCTTGAACACCTTCCTCCTCTCAATCCCCATTGTCTCCCAATTTTTCATTTAATTTTCAAAGAAGTTTTAGGTCACAGCAAAGTCACACACGGTGTGCCGGAGACTCCCAGATACAAAACCACACCCCCTTCATTGCCCCATATTATTCCCCCTTTTTTTTGCACGTTGGCATTGTTATACAGAAAACAAAATATAGCAACTAAACATTGTCAATGATTTACAGTATAGTTTACAATTTAGATGATACAGTTTAATAATTCTGATGATATTTACCATGTCCTGTGTCCATTACTGTAAGGTAATGAAAAACCTTCCCCATGACCATGAAACACCTCATTAGATCTTGACTGTTCCCTTCCCCCCAGCCCCCAGGGCCCATGATAACACCCTATCCCGATCCATGGAATGTCAAGATGCACAGTTATATGCCCTGGGAATTTGAACCTGCCCATCCTAATCCACCCACCCGCCAGTGCTGCACCACCAAACCCAGGAACACCACCATGCATCTGCCCCATCCCCCAACATGCAACCACACTCTATCCCTTTACCATAGATTATGTCCATATGGGTGATGGCTCAAAGCCTGTTCTTCTCTTACTCTCTCTTGTTAATCTATCTTTCAGACAATGGTTCTCAGAGACTGCTCACTTTCCTCAGTTCAGATCAGTGAGGTCATATACTGTTCATCCTTCAGTGCCTGGCTTGCTTCACTCAACATAAGGTCTTCAAGATTCATTCATGTTATTCCATGTGTTAGCACTTTGATCCTTCTTACCGCTGAGTAATATTCCATTGTATGTATGTACCACATTTTGCCTATCCATTCGTCTGTTGATGGGCTCCGGGGCTGATTCCAACTTTTGGCAATGGTGAACAATGCCACTATGAACATTGGTGTGCATATATCTGTTTGTGTCTTTGCTTTCAGTTCTTCTGGGTATATACCCAGCAGTGGAATTGCTGGATCATACGGAAGATCTATTGTTAGTTTTCTGAGGAACCTCCAAACTGTCCTCAACAGTGGCTGGACCATACCCCAGTCCCACCAGCAGTGGATGAGGGTTCCTATTCCTCCACATCCTGTCCAACATTTAGTGTTTCCTGTTTTTTTAATAGCTGCCATTCTGATGGGTGTAAGATGGTATCTCATTGTAGTTTTGATTTGCATTTCCCTGATAGCAAGCGATGTTGAGCATTTTTTTCATGTGCTTTTTAGCCATTTGTATTTCTTCCTTGGAGAATTGTCTTTTCAGGTCACTTGCCCATTTTTTAAATGGGTTGTTTGTCCTTTTATTTTCAAGGTGTATGATTTCTTTATATATGCAGGATATTAGGCTCCTATCAGATATATGGTTGCCAAATATTTTCTCCCATTGGGTAGGCTGCCTTTTTATTTTCTTAATGACATCCTTTGAGGTGCAGAAGTTTTTTATTTTGATGAGATCCCATTTATCTATTTTTTCTCTAGCTGCTCGTGTTTTGGCTGTGAAGTACATGAAATCATTTCCTATTACAAGGTCCTGTAGATGCTTCCCTACATTATCTTCCAATGTCTTTATGGTTTTGGCTCTTATATTTAGATCTTTGATCCATCTTGAGTTGATTTTTGTATAAGGGGTGAGATGGTATTTTTCTTTCATTCTTTTTCTCCAAGCGCCACTTGGTAAAGAGGCCATTCTCTCCCAGTTGAGTGGGCTTCATGGCCTTGTCAAATATCATATGACTGTATATGTGAGGATCTATATCAGAACTCTCAATTCGGTTCCATTGGTCAGTAGGTCTATCCTTGTGCCAATACCACGCAGTTTTGATCACTGTAGCTTTGTATTATGTTTTAAAGTCAGGTAGTATGATACCTCCAACTTCATTTTACTTTTTCAATATTTCTTTGGCAATTCGGGGCCTCTAGCCTCTCCAAATATATTTTGTGGTTAGTTTTTCCAGTTCCTTAAAAAATATAGTGTTGATTTTTATTGGGATTGCATTAAATTTGTAGATTAGTTTGGGTAGGATAGACATCTTGATGATGTTTAGTCTTCCTATCCATGAACAGGGAATATTTTTCCATTTATTTAAGTCTTCTTTGATTTCCTTTAACAGTGTTGGATAGTTTCCTGTATATAAATCTTTTACATCTTTAGTTAAATTTATTGGTAGGTATTTGATTCTTTTATTTACTATTGTAAATGGTATTTTTTTCCTAATTTCCTCCTCAGTTTGCTTGTTATTGGTGTACAGAAATGCTACTGATTTTAGAGCATTGATCTTATAGCCTGCAACATTACTGAACTCCTTTATAAGTTCTAGAAGCCTTGTTTTAGATTTCTCAGGGCTTTCTATGTATAGAATCATGTCATCTGCAAATAATGAAAATTTTACTTCTTCTTTTCCAATCTGGATGCCTTTTATGGCCTTTTCTTGTCTCAGTGCTCTTGCAAGTGCTTCTAAGATAATGTTAAGTAGGAGTGGTGATAGTGGGAATTCTTGTCTTTTTCCCGATCTCAGAGGGAAGGCTTTTAGGATTTCACTTTTGAAAATTATGTTAGCTTTGGGTTTTTCATATATACCCTTTATCATTTTCAGAAAGTTTCCATCTATTCCTATCTTTTGTAGTGTTTTTATGAGGAAAGTGTGCTATATTTTGTCGAATGCTTTTTCTGCATATATAGAAATGATCATGTGATTTTTTTCTTTCAGTTTGTTTATGTGGTGTATTACATTGATTGATTTTCTTATATAGAACCATCCTTGCATACCCGGGATGAAACCCACTTGGTCATGGTGTATAATCCTTTTGATATGTTGTTGAATGCGATTAGCAAGTATTTTGTTAAGGATTTTAGCATCTAGGTTCATTAGAGAAATTGGTCTGTAATTTTCCTTTCTTGTGGTATCTTTATTTGGTTTTGGTATTAGGTTAATGTTGGCATCATAGAATGAGTTAGGTAATATTCCTTCTACTTCTATTTTTTGGAAGAGCTTAAGTAGAATTGGTGTTAGCTCCTTCTGGAATGCTTGGTAGAATTCAGCTGTGAAGCCATCTAGTCCTGGACTCTTCTTAGTTGGGAGGTTTTTGATGACTGAGTCTATCTCTTTACTTGTAATTTGACTATTGTGTTCATATATTTCTTCTTTCATCAATGTTGGCTGTTGGTGGGTTACTAGAAACTTGTCCATTTCCTCTAAGTTTTCATTCTTGTTGGCATATAATTTTTCAAAGTATCCTCATATGGTACACTTTATTTCTGTGGGGTCAGTAGTGATATCAACTTGGTCATTCCTTATTTTATATATTTGCATCTGTTCACTTTTTTTCTTTGTTAGTCTGGCTAAGGGTTTGTCACTTTTATTGATATTCTTGAAGAACCAACTTTTGGTTTTGTTTATTGTTTCCAGTGCATTCTTATTCTCTATTTCATTTAGTTCTGTTCTAATCTTTTTTATTTCCTTCTTTCTACTTCCTTTAGGTTTAGTTTGTTGTTTTTTTTCCAATTCCTCCAAGTGTGCAGTTAGGTCTTCAATTTTAGCTCTTTCTTCTTTTTTAATATATGAATTTATGGCTATGAACTTCCCTCTCAGGACTGCTTTCGATGCATCCCATAGGATTTGATATGTTGTGTTGTTGTTTTCAGTAGTTTCAAGGTAGTTACTGATTTCTTTTGAGATTTCTTCTTTGACCCACTGTTTTTCTAAGTGTGTTGTTTAACTTCCATATCCTTGTGCCTAACCTGTATCTCTGGCCCTTAGTGATTTCCAACTTCATTCCATTGTGGTCAGAGAAATTACTTTGTATAATCTCAATCTTTCTGAATTAATTGAGTGTTGTTCGGTGGCCTAGCATGTGGTCTGTTTTGGAGTATATTCCATGTGCACTCGAGAAGAATGTAAATCCCACTCTATTTAGGTGTAGTGTTCTGTATATGCCTATTAAGTCCGGGTCTTCTAATGTATTGTTGATTGCCTTAGTTTCTCTATTGATTCTCTGTCTAGATGTTCTGTCTAATGATGATAGTGGTGTATTGAAGACTCCTGCTATAATTGTAGAGGCATTTATTTCTCCTCTTAGTTTTTCCAGAGTTGCCGCACGTATTTTGGGGCACCCCGGTTAGGTGTGTAAATGTTGATGATTGTTCTCTCTTCTTGAGAGATTACTCCTTTTTCTAATATGTAGTGTCCATATATGTCTCTTACAACAGTTTTGCATTTAAAGTCTATTTAGTCTGATATTAGAATAGCTACTCCTGCCCTTTTTTGGCTATTGTTAGCTTGTAAAATGGTTTTCTAGCCATTCACTTTCAGCCTCCTTGAATCCCTGGGTCAAAGGTGGGTTACTTGTAGACAGCATATAGATGGATCATATTTTCTTATCCATTCTGCCAATCTATGTCTTTTGATTAGTGAATTTAATCCATTAACATTCAGTGTTATTACCCGGAATGAATTTCTTACCTCAGCCATTTTTTCTTTGGGTTAATGTATGTCATATGTTGTTTTGTTTCTCTTTTTATCTTTTCAGTTGTTTTTAAACTCTCCTCCAACTCTCTCTTCCTTTTTTTTCCTTTCAACTTGTAGAGATTCCTTTAGTATTTTTTGAAGTGCTGGTATCTTCTTGACATATTCTCTTAACTTCTGTTTATCTGTGAATATTTTGAACTCTCCATCATTTTTGAATGCCAATTTTGCTGGATAGAGAATTCGTGGCTGGAAGTTTTTTTCTTTTAGTGTTTTGTCTATGTCATACCACTGTCTTCTTGCCTCCATGGTTTCAGCTGAGAAAACAGCATTTAATCTTATTGTACTTCCCTTGTATGTGATGGTTCTCTTTTCTCTTGCTGCTTTGAGTATTTTCTCTTTGTCTTGAGCATTGGACATTTTGACAAGTATATTTCTTGGAGTTGGCCTGTTGGGATTTATAGTATTTGGGGTGCGCTGTGCTTCCTGGATCTGCACATCCATCTCTCTCAATAGAGTCGGGAAATTTTCAGCCATTATTTCCTTCAACACTCCTTCTGTTCCCTTTCCCTTCTCTTCTCCTTCTGGGATGCCCATAATGCGTATATTTGTTCATTTTGTATTATCGTTTAATTCCCTGAGTCCCTTCTGGATTTTTTCCATCTTTTTGTCTATCTGTTCTACAATCTCTTTGATTTCAACTGTATTGTCTTCCATATCACTAATACTTTCCTCTGCCTGTTCAAATCTGCTGTTATGTGAGTCCAGCATCTTTTTCATTTCTTGGCTTGTGCCATTGTTCACCATCATATCCATGACCTTTTTAGGCATGTTTGCTATTTCTTCAGTATGTTCTCCCAGTGTCTTCTTTATACCCTTAATCTCTTCCTTCAATTCTTTAACTTGGTCCATGATATTTGTTTGTATAGCTTTCATTAGTTGTTCGATGTTCTGCATTGCTTCCTGGTTTTTATTTTGTGCGTCGGACTGATCTGTGTTTTCCAGTTTTTGAGAGTCATTTGTATTTTTTTGTCATACTCTGGTCATCACATTATCTTGATGGGTTTCTTCAGCTGATTAGATTTTCTTTATGCTCTAGAGTTTTATTTAGTTTTTGGTTCTGCGTGTGAGTTAAGTTTTCTCTTTGGTAGTTTTTCTTATTTTATTTCCTTACTTCTTTCTATGTTCCCTTGAAGGCAATAGGTTAGGGTACAAAGGAATCAAAATATGTAAGGAAGGCAGAAGGATAATAGTACTATTGAAAAAAGTTAGAAGAGGGGCAAATTGAGGCTTAATGAGATGAATATTTAACTTGTGTAGGCAGTGTAGAGTACTAGGGAAAAAAAAATGAGTTCCTACATTGGACTGGGAAAACAAATGGAGGAATATATATATAGTGATTTAGAAGGCTAGAATTGAGAGGAGGGAGATAAATAGTAAAGAACGTCTGAAAGGAAAAAGTTAATACTAATAAAAAAAAGAGAAGAAAACAAAATAGATGAAATAGAAATTGGCACCCTTGTGTTGTGGGCCTATGATAAAATGTTGTATCTAAGAGCCACAACAGAAAACAGAAGGCAGAATGATGCAGTTAGGATAAGCGATAGTTTGTAATACAGAATCAATATATACAGCAAGTGGGAAATTATTTAAAAAGAAGCACAGCAAAGAAGCTACAAGCTAGCAGCACCTAATTAAAAAAAAATGGAAGAAAAAAGAAAGGGGGTAGGAAAGAGGAAAGAAAAGCAAGGGACCAGAATGAAACAGAGAGAAACCAAAGATCCACACAGGCAAGCAGTCAAACACAATTAAGAGGTGGTCAATTATTTCCCTAGGGTCCACGTGGATCCTTCCTGCCTACTTGTGTTTATCAATCAATTTCCCCGCAGGGTTCTATATGCAGGTCCTGAAGCAGCTTTTAGCTATTAAACTAAATTAAAAAGAATTTATTTTTCATTTCTTGAAGTGACCTTCTCGCTTTTTTTAAAATTTTTTTTTTATGTTTTATTTTTTTTTTTAGCGAAATACAGGACCGAAAGTAATTCCTCCTCTAGACCAACCCCCTTAGGGTAGGACCCTAGCTGGGCCCGTAGAAATTAATCAAGCACGTCCCACTTCCTGGAGTCCCTAAGGTAGCTGTAGCTCTGATGTTAGTCAGTGAGGAGTGCTAAAGACGGCCGATTCCGCCCCTTCTGGAGCCGAGCTCGAGTGTCACCGGGTTGCTGAGTAAATCAGTTTGAGTGCAGATTCGCATCTGCTCTCAGCCTGATGCTGCTTTAGTTTGGCTTATCTGCTCCCCAAAGCTATGGAGCAGTGCAGGCAGCCAGATCGATGTCTAAAAAGAAAAAAAATACCCTTCCCTGTCCTCCAAAAGAATCCTCCCTCTTTTGGGAATTGTCCCTTCTTCCTGGCTGCGCAGCGGCCCAGGTCTTATCCCTGGGTCGCTAGGGAAATCAGCCTCGTCCCCTTGGCCTAAATCCCCACTCCAGTTCACTGGGTACTGATTAGCTCATTTGTTCTGTTCACACAAGGTCCAAGGGGCGCCAGGCAGGCAGATCCCTAGAAAATAAAACTTTCTAGCCTGCTCACGGCTCCAAGTGGCCGTTTTATTTTATTTTATTTAATTAAATCACTTTGAAGAGACTGTTGATAGTAATATGGATGCTAAGGAGACTTTCTATGATGCCTTAGAAGTAAATGATTAAACTATTATTGGAAACTGGAGGAAAGACAATCCATGTTTTAAAGTTTCAGAGAACTTAACAAGATTAGCTCCTGGTGTCATATAGAAGACAGAATTTGAAAATGGTGAACCAGAGCATTTAGCTGAAGAACTTTCTAAGGTAAACTCAAAGAATGTGGCTTGGCTTCTCCTTGAGGCTTATAGCAAAATACTAGATGAGCGAAATACACTAAGGACTGAACTTTTGGGCACAAAGAAAACAGAAACTGATTCCAGAACTTCCAAGTTTCTGGAAATCAAATTCCCAGATGAAAGTGCCCCATTTGAAGACTTAGCTAAACCTAGAATTTGTAAATCAGAATTGAAGATGCAGTTATCTCAGAAAGACTTTTGGAAAGTCCTTCTGTCTGATGGCTTGGACGCTTGCTTCCTGCATGCAAAACCAACAAAATTTTTGAGAGAGCTGTATGAACAAAACCACTGTTAGCTTGGACAAAAGAGGACATGGAAAGAAGAGATTGAAGGAGAAACAGCTTTAAGAAGAAAACCATGGAAGCAGAGATCTGGGATTAAGATATCTCCTTGGGCCAAGAGAGGAGCCCCACCCATGTGTACAGAGAGGGTGAGTTTGCCCCTGCAGTTGAAGTGGGTGAATGTTCCTACCCAATGTTCTGAGAAAGTTTTGATGCCCCATGGTGCAGAGAGTGTGAGTTTTCCCCAGCAGTTAAAAAGGTTGGATGTCCCCACCCAATGTTCTGGGAGAGTTTTGCCACCCCAGGGTGCAGGGAGAGTGGAGCACATTCCTCAAAGATTAGGGTGGTTAAGGTCAACACCCCATAGGTCTGAGAGGGGTATACCTGTTGCCCATGAATTAACGAAGGCCAGGTGGTTAACCCATTGCTGTGATAGGGTTGAACATGTATGCCAAAGGTTAAGGAAGGCCAGGTGGTCAACTCGTTGCTCTGAGAGGGTTGAACCTGTATGCCAAAGGTTAGGGGGAATGTTGTCTTTACCTCACTGTACTAGGGGGGCCAAGACTCTAACCCAAAGATTGAGTAAGGTGTGGCAATCACCACAACACTCTTGGAGGGTTAGGTCTGGAGCTTGGTCGACACCCAGATGCTTGATGAGGGTGAAACCAAGAAAATGGTCATTGGGCAAGCCTGTGGAAAGGGTGGGTTCCCTTGTGGCCCAAAGGAGAAGATACCATCATCTTAAGAATGATTCTTAGACTTTGAAATCAAATGGAGGATGCCCTGCAGGTTTACTGAACTGTGGAGGATCCATGACTCATGTTTAACATCCCAACTTCTTCTTATGATAATTGAAAATGTTTATCTTTTGTCTTTCCATTTGTGTATTGGAAGCAGTTAAATGGTTTTGTAAGATTCAGAGGTCTACAGCAGATGGGACTTTGCCTCAAGATGAACTGTATTTCTTTAAAATGATTATGATATGATTTTGTAGTTGAATTGTTACTGATTTAAGGTTTTTTGAATATCGTAATGTATTTTTGGAATTCATATGGTGGAGTGTAACAGTTGGTAAATTTGATGTAATTATGAATTCCAAAAATATAATTGGATCATGCTTGTAAACTGATCTGTTCATCTGGGTATGATTAAGTTATGATTAGGCATTGAGCCCCGCCCCTTGGTGGGTGGAGAATCGAATATAAAAGGCAAGGCAAAGAACAGAGTTGAAGCAGTCTTTTGAGAAGCAGTTTTGATGTTGGAAAGAAGGCCCCAGGAGAAGAGAAGCAAGCTGTTCGCCTGATCGTCTACAGCTGACCTTGTGGAGGAAACAGGAGCTAAGCCGGGATAGAAATGCAGCCCCAGGAAGAGAGGAACCCCAGAAGCTTAAACCCTGGCAAATGCCAGCAGCTGTCTTGCTCCAACACATCACAATGGACTTTGGTGAGAGAAGAAACTTAATGCTTTATGGCCTGGTATCTGTGGACTTCTACCCCAAATAAATACCCTTTATAAAGACCAACCCATTTTTGGTATTTCACATTAGCACCCCTTTGGCTGACTAATACAGGGGCTATGCAACTATGAGCTAAAGTAGATATTATCATTTTAGTAATGGAAGAACTTGTAACATTGATATAAAGGCAGTGGTCACCAAAGTTTCTGAAAGGAGTGAGAAGGAAGAACAAGTAAGGAGCATGGGGCATTTTGGGGCATTAGAATTGTTTTGCATTAAATTGAAATGATGGATACAGCCATTATACATTTTGTCAAAACATATAAAATTGTACATTGCAAAGTATAAACAATAATGTAAACAATAGACCATGGTGAGTAACAATAATTCAATATGTGTTTGTCACTCGTAACAAATATACCATGCTAATGAAAGATGATGTTAATGGTGAATAATGTGGGAGGGAGAGGGGGAGGAGGTGAGGTATATGGTAATCCCTTATATTTTCGATGTAACATTTATGTAATCTAAAGTTTCTTTAAAAAATAAAAAAATTTTAACAATAGACAATACAATGTCATGACTATGATTAAATGATTAATGGTTTGAAGTTATTCAAAACATAACTGTCCTACATGTAATGTGTTGTCCGAGATGAGATTCAATAACTGAAGAATATGGCCTTAGTGGGTAAACTAGTGATATAGGAATATACTCCAGAGTTTAGCCAATAGTAATGTATTAATGTTCATTTCATAATATTGATGAATGTGCTCATGGTAATGTAAGATGTTAACATCAGGGGAAACTTGGTTAGGGATATAAAAAAACTCTCGATAATGTCTTTGTTACATTTCTGTAAGTATAAAATTAAACAAATTTTAAAGTTTAAAATAAAGAAAAATGAAGATTACTTATCAGTTTCTGCTAATCAAAAAGATAACAAATATCAACCATCTCAAGAATTAATACCCATTCTGTTTGAACTTTTTGGAAAGTTGAAGAGGAGGGAAAATTACCCCACACATTTTATGATGCCAACATCACCCTAGCACTACTGCTAAATAAAGATGTTATACAAAAAGAAAATTAGAGACCAATCTCTCTAATTAACATAGATGCAAAAATCCTCAATAAAATATTTGCTGGTCAAATCCAACAGCATATTAAAATAATTGTATGTCATGGTCAAGTGGTATTTATTCTTGTTTTTTAAGGGTGGTTCAAGACAAGAATATAATCAATGTAATATATCACATTAACAAATTGAGGGGAAAAAAACATATGATTATATCAATTGATGCAAAAAAGGCATTTGACAAAATCCAGCAACCTTTCTTGATAAAAACACTTAAAAAATAGGAATAGAAAGACAGTTCATCAATATGATGAAGGACATATATGAAAAACCCACAGCCAACATCTTACTCATTGGAGAAAGGCTGAAAGCGTTCCCTCTAAAATTAGGAACAAGACACGTATGTCCACTGTAACCCTTGTTATTCAACATTGTACTAGAAGTTCTAACTAGAGCAAAAAACAAAATAAAAAATAAAGGTATACAAATAGGAAAAGAGGAAGTAAAACACTTGCTATTCACAAATGATATGATTCTATTTTTAGAAAACTCTGAAATGTCTTGGACAAAAACTATTTGATCTAGTAAACAAGGTCAGCAAATTGCAGGATATAAGATCAACATGCAGAAAGCAGTATTGTTTCTGTACACTAGTATTGAACAAACTGAAAAGAAATAAGGACAAAAATTCCTTTTACTATAGCAACAAAAAGAGTCAAATATCTAGAAATCAATTTAGCCAAAGATATAAAGCACTAGGCTTCATAAAACTACAAAACAACAACAACAACAACAACAACAAAAATAAATAAATAAAAAAAACTGTGAAAAGAAATCAAAGAAGACCTAATCAAATGTAAAAACATTCCATGTTCATGGATTGGAAGGCTAAACATCGTGAAGATGTCAATCCTACCCAAATTGATTTATAGATTCAATGCAATACCTATCAAAATCCCAACAGTCTACTTTAAAGAAATAGAAAAGGTGATTACTAAGTTTATATGGAAGGAAAAGGCCCCCAAATAGCAAAAGGCATCCTAAAAAAGAAGAACATTGTGAAAGTGTTTTCACTGACTGAACTTGGAACATCCTACAAAGCTATAGTGGTCAAAACAACATGGCATGAGCATAAAGTTAGACACATTGATCAATGGAATAGAATTGAGAGTCCAGAAATAGACACTTACCTCTATGGTTAACTGTTTTTTGCAAAACATACCCAGTCCACATTACTGGGTCAAAACAGTCTGTTCAACAAATGGTGCTGGGATAATAGCAAATCCATAACCAAAATTACAAAAGAGGACTCCTCTCTCACTCCCTATGCAAGAATCAATTCAGAATGGATCAAAGACATATAAAATACAGGACCATAAAACTACTAGAAGAAAATGTAGGGAAACATCTTAAAGACCTGGTGGTAGGTGGTAGGTGGGGGCCTCTGAAATTTTAAATCCAAAGCTTGAGCAAAAAAAGAAATAGATATATTTCTCCTCAAAATTAAACACTTTTGTACCTCAAAGGACTTTTTCAAAAGTATGAAAAGAGAGGCAATGCAATGGGAGAAAATATTTGGAAGTCACGTATCTGATAAGCATTTAATATCTATGATATGTAAAGATATATAAAATCTCAACAATAAAAAGAAAAATGACCCAATTTTAAAATGTGCAAAAGAATTGAATAGACATTTGTTCAAAGAAGAAATACAAATGGTGAAAAGAGAACATGAAAAAATATTCAACATCACTAGTAATTAGGCAAAGGCAAATCAGATCCACAATGTTACCATTTCACACCTCTTATAATGACACCTATTAAAAAGACAAAACATGGTGTTGGAGAGGAGGTAGAATGATAAGAATGATTCCACAGTTTTCTTGGGAATGTAGAATGGTACAGCCACTGTGGAGGACTATTTGACAGGTCCTAAGGAAGTTGAATATAGATTTGTCATGTAATCTGGGAATACCACTACTAGGTATATACCCAAAAGAACTGAGAGCAGTTCAGTGACAAAAACAGATATCTGCACAATAATGTTCATAGTGACATTATTCACAATTGCCAAAAGATGGAAGCAATCAACCAATAAATGGACAATTAAAAGTGGTATATATTCATACAATGGGATATTACTGAGCTGTAAAAATGAATGAAGTCCTGATGCATTCACATGGAAACTTAAAGACATCATTTTGAGCTGAAATAAGTCAGGAACAAAAAGACAAATACTTTATGAACTGAAATAATTAGAGCAATGAAACTCATAGAATCAGAATATAGAATATAGTTTACCAGGATATGGGGTGGGGGTAAGGAATGGGAAGCAAATGATTTAAAAACACAAGGCTCCTGTTTAGAGTGATGGAGATGATTTGGCAATGGATGGTGTTGATGGTAGCACAACATTGAGAATGTAATTAACAGCACTATAATATGTATATGAATGTGATTAGAAAGGGAAGTGTTTGATAGTATGTATGATAACAGAATGTAAAATTTTGAAACCATACATGGAACTACATTACACAAACAGTGAATCCTACATTAAATCATAGACAATGATTGATAGTACAGTTATAAAAATGAGCTATCAGCATATGTAACACATGTTCCACACCAATGCAAGTTGCTGTTGTTGGGGTAGTTTAAGGGAGTCTTTATTTTATGCATGATTGTTCTGTTACCCCTCAACTTCTCTAAGAAAGATAAACAAACTAAAAAATTAAAAATCAAAAGTAAATGAAAGAGAAGAGGTAGGAAAAGAACACCTACTCCTCAAAAAAGAAATATCATAAATATTCAGAATTATGGAGTCAAATCCATAATAAAAGTCCTTTTATAATCTGCATTCAGGGTCTAATCAGAAGCAGACCAATCTAAATGTACACATGACTTTAAATAAAAATTAAAATGAAGATTCTTGAAAAGAAAAAAATAAAAACTAGCAACTCCTCTTGGAATATACCAAAAATATTTGAAAGCAGGGACTCAAACTGATATTTATATATAAACATTCATAGCAGCATTATTCAGAACAGCCAAAAGGTGTAAGCAACCCAGGTATGCATCAACATATGAATAGATAAACCAAATGTGCTATATATACACAATAGATTAATATTCAGCTGTAAAAATGAATGAAGTTCTGATACATGCTACAACATCAGTTAACCTTGATGGCATTATGTTGAATGTAATAATCTAGACACAAAAAGAAAAATATTGGATACAGAAAACAATGATGGAGGTGGAAGACACTCCAAAGTTTTGTTCTCCCATAGATTCTTTAAACGAGTCACAAAAACTGGCAGAGACATCTTCCTCAAAACTCCAGAAAAAAATGAAATGAGTGCAGTAACTGAGTGAATGCCAAATCAAGAAAATGCAGCTTTAAAAAAGGTAGGAGAGGGGAAACGGATGTGGCTCAAGAGGTTTGGCGTCCGTCTACCATATGGAGAGACCGGGGTTCGATCCCCGGTACCTCCCAGGTAAAAAAAAAAACATAGGTAGGAAAACTCATGGTACTCTTGCTGGGACCTCCCCTAATGCCTTCACACTGTGATGTGGAGTCAGCCTGCATTCCCATTGTGGGTCCATATCCCTGTTCCAAAGGGAACAGAATAGCCCCTGTGTGCATGGGGGTACATTATGTGGGTGACAATCTACCAGGTAGCAGCCTGAAAGACTGAACCAGGGAACTTTTTACTGGCTGGCTCTGCCAAACTTGTCATATGGGCAAAATCATCTTGTGGACAACTAAAGCAGTGTACAAAACAATTAAATCAAATTTGTAAAAGATTACTGAAATTTGGTTTCCTGTAAATAGGAAAATTCTCAAGGCCATATCAATTAAAGTCCAGGACAAGACTCAGCCTTAGAAAACAGACCCTTTTCTTCACTTTCACATTGAGCTGATTTTCTTGATAGGATGACAACTCTGACAGAGAGCACCAGCCAATGCAGAGCCATTTTATAAAGACCATAATGATGTCTTTATGTATTTATGTTTTTGCTTTGTTTGTTTGTTTTTGTTAGCTCCCAGCATTCAAGGAAATCTCTGTCTTTTTACTAGCTGGATAAAATTTAAGGAGCTAATACATTAAAATATTAAAATGTACAAAACCAACCAAAAAATATTAAAATGTACAAAAACCAACCAAAAAAAAAAAAAAAACCACAAAAGTATATCAGGAAAATGAATGAACACTATGAGAATCTGAATAAAGAGATATAAATTTTAAAAAGGAACCAAAAAAATTACTGGAGTTGAAAATCACAATAATTTAAATGAAAAAAGTCCCTAAAAATCTTCAACAGCAAATTGCAGCTGATAGAAGGAAGAATCAGTGAACTCAAAGACAAGACAATTGAAATTACTCAGGCTAAGGAGCAGAAAGGAAAAGAATGAAAGGAGGGAACAGAATTTAAAAGACCTGTGGGAAACCATTAAACTTAACAATATATGCATTATGAGAATCTAGAATGAAAAGAAAGAGAGAAAGGGAAGAAGGAATCAAAGAAATAATTATAGAAAACTTCTCAGATTTAAATAGACTTGAATATACAATGCAAAATGTCCAAGGAAACAAAAACAGGATAAACTTAAAATCAACCATGTTGAGAACTTTAGTAGCCAAAGTGTCAAATGCCAAGGACAAAGAAACTGCAAGAGAAAAACAGTATGTAATATATCAGCTATCCCCAACCAGATTAAGTCCCAATTTCTCACGAGAATACATGGAGAAAATTCCATTCAGTTGCCAGACAAAGTGTGAAGGTTGTTTCCAAATCTTATTTATACAATTAAGAAAGAGAGGAATATCATCTCTGGCACAAAAATAGAGGACATTCCCAATTGTTTCTCCAGGGCTGTCTTCAGCATGATCTCAGAGGAAAAAATAAAGAAGCAAAAATTTCCTACTTGTTTGCGAACTGGAATTTGAAGGGGTTTCCTTGAGAAGTTATAAATCTGTAGAATTGCCTCTCAGTTCTCACCAGGGTTTGGAAATTTCCTATCAATATGATTTTCCAGGACATGGTTTTATGAAATTTGACTTGATAAAGCATTTCAAAAAAATTTATGTCCCTAATCAATTATTTTTTTCTTTTTTTCCTTTTTTTTAATTGCTCCAGTATTACCATTTGAAGATGCTTTCATTCCCCTTGATATTCAAGAACAGAACATTGTGTATACTGCTAAGGAATACAGGATTTAGAGCAAAACATGTGTACTTACTAAATGCCAGAGCTGAGTTCTGGGACGCAGCACAGCACTGATCTATAAGGACAAGTGCTGTTGTTGGGCTGGGATAACAAAGAGAGCTTATTTTAAGTACAAATGTGCAACAATGTATAGACTCATCCAAAATGTTACATTTTTCTCTAAATACTTAGTTCTGATATCCCATGTCTTTAAAAATAATAACACAATTACTAGTTATTAAAGGCATTTTTTCTCTTGTCATTTTATTTGGAAAGAATGAATGACAGATCTGTTTACTCTGATGGATATAGCATTGAGATTGAAGCTTGAGGTAAGATGAGGCCTTAATCCATCAAGCCCTGTAGCAGTTTGACATTATTTATGAATTCCAGAAATAGATATTAGATTATGCTTGTAAACTGGTCTGTTCCTCTGGGCATGATTAAATTATGATTTAGGGATTTGATTGGGCCATGTCAGTAAGACATTGAGTCCCTGCCCCTTGATGTGTGGGGACTCAGAGATAAAATTATGTGGCAGAGCAGAGGAGTTAGTTGGAGTTTGAGTTGGAGTTCTGATGCTGGGTTTTATTGCTGGAGCCTGGGGAAGTAAGACCACAGAAGATCTTGGTAGTGAGGAAGGAGAGAAGGCCCCTGGGAAAAAAGATGAGCAGGTCACCTGATAGTCTACAGCTGCCTTGTCAAGAGATGCAAGCCTGAGCCCAGAAAGAGGCAAGCCCTGGGAAGAGAGGAACCCAAGAAGCCTGAACCCTGGCAAATGTCAGCAGCTGTCACTCCAACATATGGCCATAGACTTTGGTGAGGGAAGTAACTTATGCTTTATGGCTTGGTAACTGTAAGCTTCTACCCCAAATAAATACCCTTTATTAAAACCAATGAATTTCTGGTATTTTGCTTTGCACCCCTTTGGCTGACTAATAGAAGCCCCTTCAGAGAGGGTCCATATCAAGCAGTTTTTACTCAAAATAATCTTCAAATATTTTATATTACCTATTTTTACATCTATCCTGTAAAGAAAGATGCAGAATTGAAGTGATTTATCAGAAAATTTCAAGGTACAGAGCATCTTCACTTAAATAAACTTGGAATTAAAGAAAAAGGGTTATTTTCTTTTTATTAAGTTTTAGATGGTTGTCCTGATGCAGAACATGATATTTTAAAAATATCAACAGGTGGACTCTAGCAATTCATTCTAGAACCCTACTTCCTACCTCAAACTACACTTAACATCATTTCCTTTATTCCATGCCCTGCTATGCTTAATTCTTTATTATTTGTTTCTTTGAGAGGATCAGTGGGAGATAATACTGAAATGATATTGAAAAGATGAAGGGTGCATAATACAAGAAACATGTTATTTTACACAATTGTGGAAAAGAGAGGGAAATATTAAAAAAATACAAATCAGAAGAAAGAGAAAAATACACCGGAGAAAGCCATGGACAAAGATATAGGTCAAATGGGGATATATATATATATATAATTTTTTCTTTCATACTTGAGATTTTATTGGTTGTTTTGTAGATCAGCAGAAACATTATGAACAATTTATACAAATTCTTAATGTACCTACAGAAAACCTAAAAAGTCATGTAACTATTTTTTTGAAAGTTATCCCAGTGACTTTCCAGCTTAAAATTTGGAGGCAAGGTTTTTTTAAGAGGATATCAAGTTTTCAAATGTTGATAAGCTGTTACATCTTTATGTCTCACTAATTTGCAATTTAATACCATATATATGTATATACTGACTTACCCCTCCAGAATTTATCCATTTATTCCATAATCCATTCTTTCCTAACAATTTAAAATTTCACTTTCATTATTTATTAAGCAATAGAATTTACACTAAATTTCCAAGATAGATGGGTTAATTTCTTAGCAATTTCTTCTGTTCCTTAGAATTCTTTAGTAATGGGCCTATAGCAAAATGTTTACAAACCAGAGCTTTAAGATACATTCTGATGTCTAGTAGATATAGTCTCTTATCTCTATTCTTCTCTTTCTTTTTTAATTAACAAGGCTATTCAGCTACAGGTACATATTCATACACATTTTAGAATTATCTTATCACTTTCCATGAAAAAAGACGTTGTCATTTTCTTTGTGATTTAATTCATCACAGAATTGATGTCTCTAAAATAAGGTCTCCCCTAGGGTGTGCAGAATCACACAAATAGATTTTGCAAGATACCTGCCAATTAAAAAAATATTTAAAAATCATAAAAATCATTCCATTGCTAGGATCACAAGAAGTCTACAGTAGAACAACTGTAATTCTACTCTAGTTCATTCTGCATTCCCCAATCTTGAAGATTTGGTGATGGTGATACCCACTCCAACTCTAATTGAGAGGAGGTTTAGATCCCATGGGGCAGATCGATGGGACTTTCTTGCTTGCAGTTGCCGACTCACTCTGTTCCTTGAGATGGTCTTTGTCAGTTGTCATCTCCTTGTTTGTTGTCCTGGGTGATTCAAATGAACTGGAGAATAAGTGTGGCAGATACAATCCATTTTATATCTTGTAATAACTTGTAAAAAATGTGCAGGGGAGAGTATAAATTACAATGTAAACTATAATCATCACTTAGTGGCAATGCTTCAAGACATGTTCATCAATTGTGGCAAATGTACCACACTAATGAAGGATGTTGTTGATGAGGCAAAATGTGGGAGGGCTAGGGAGCAGGGTATATGGGGAATCCCCTATATTTTGGGGGTAATATTTATGTAATCTAAGTTTCTTTTTTAAAAAATTAAAAAGTATATAAAAGTTTTTTTAAAAAATCATTAACAATTTGACCTAAGAACATATTACATATTACCTCTTCCTAGCTTCTGACAGTTACCAACAATCCTTAACATTCCTTGGCTTATAGCAGCATAACTCCAATCTCTACCTTACTGTTCACATGGCCTTCTTCCCTGTGTCTCTCTGAAGGTGTCTAACTCTCTTCTACTTACAAGGACACTGGTTATATTGGATTAGGACTCACTTTAATCCAGTTTGGACTCAATTGCTCATATCTTCAAAGATTTTATTTCCAAATAGGTCATTCTTGGGACTGGAGGTTAAGATTTGAACTTAAATTTTGGGGGGATACATTTCAACCCACAACATTCCCCTGCAGGTCCTTAATACCATTTATTTGATTCTCTTTATTTACAGCATTACTCATGATTCTCAGTCAATCATTTTGTGATCCATAAGTACTGGTTTCCAATGACTTTCTAAAGGATTACTTTATTGATGACCACAACTGTAATTGTGATAATCACACTGCAGGATAGGGAAAACAATTATTCATTCCATGGTCATGTTAAATTGACTGCTCATCATTTTAGAGCATAAGTATAAAATTACATACCTTCCACCCATGTTGTCCTATGAATTCTTTAGGCCATAATCACTGCATTTCTGGAATGTGTATTCCTCACTGGACATGGCTTAAGACCAACACAGGAGAGTACAATACCACCATATCCATAAGTGTCCAGATAGGGCATCAGTTGAAAGGCATTACACATTTCACAACAATAGTCTTGAAAGCCACTGAAGGAGATAGGTGCAGCCATCCTAGCATAACTGTATGAAACATGTCACAGAGCCTGTAGAAGGACAGGGGCAACTGCCCTGGGTGCCAGCCAGTGGGATGCATAGCAGGGAAGAATGCCTGTACCACCATCACCACCCTCAGATGGCAGCACAACTGTTGGAGCATGGACAAATGAGAGTTGATAAAGCCTACACCCATGGCCCAAGGACGAGAGTCAGCAGAAGGCCATTTGTTGCATAAATCCCTAAGGCTGTGCTCTGTCACCCAAAATCAGAATGTCAGCACCACTCTGGTAAAGCAAGGTAGAAGAATTCTGTGAAGGAAATAAAGAGCCAGTCTGCAGCCATTTTCTGGACAGGTCACCCTCCTGGAACCAAGGTCCCTGTCACAAGGTTCCTCCTGGAACCAAGGTCCCTGTCATTTTCCTTGGGTAAAATGACATTGGTGAAAAATCCAGAGTGCCTTATAATGAAGAAACAGGGACAGGGCCCAAGAGGTTGGGTCCAGGATAGGGTGTCCCACCCAGAAGTCATTAGAGACCCTATCCAGTCCCAAGCATTAGAGGAGATCTTGGAAAATTTCACAGAAGTCCCTCCATGCTGTAGTGCTGAGGACAGGACCTTGTTTTCCCAGGTCTAAGGGAAATACTGCTTAAAATATTAGTTCTTCTTGCAAAATGGACACCTTACTGCATGCAAACTTGGGAGATTCTAACTCCTAAATTTTTATACATGTTTATCCTCTGCTTCTTCTTTCCCAACTATTTAATTATCAAATGTCCTAAAAGTTTCATTTAGATTTATATTCATTCAGTAATATTGATTAAGCACCTACTAAGTGACTGAGCGTGTTTTAAACACTGAGTTTGCTACATGAATGAATAAACATTATGCATGCCCTAACAAGGATTAAATTCTGAGGAAAAAACAGAATATGAAAATCAACAAAATTTTAAAATTATACTTTGAGATCACTGATATTAAGCACATTAAAAAGATGAAGAGTATAGAACAGCATAGAGAAAGCTATGAGTAAAGACTTCTCTGAGGAGTTTGGAGTTAATCTGAAAATGCAAAAAACTGAGAGGGCTCTCCATAATTTACTTTGCTTTTCTTGAAAGATGAGAACTGGTTAGTGGAGATAGAATTATCTACAATAGCATCTTTATAGAACAGAAATTATTATACCATTTTAGATATAAAACAATGTTTTCTTGGCAATCTTTGGGATGGGAGCTTAATCAATAAATAACCTTTCATGATTTCACCATGCTACCTCCACGCAAATTATCTGCATGTCCCCCAATATCACTACCACCACCCTTATAAGCAGAGCAGTAGAGGTCCTCACAAATAAATGTTTGTGCTTTTATATACATATTCACAGAGAAGTATAGAAAAATTTCAACTCATCCTTACATTCAAAATGAAAAAGAGATTTAATGCATCATTAATTAAAACAAAGAAAAATACTGAATAAGTTCCTTCTCAGGGTTTTTTAGTAGAAAAAATAAAACTTAAAGTACCTTGGTATAAAATGAAAGTAGAAAATAGAGTTAGAGATATAGGTAGTAGATAGATAGGTAGATATCAAAGACAGAGAATAAAGAGATGAATGAGAAAAATGGAGACAGAAAATCTCTCTGTAGACATCCTATACACACCAGCTATTTCCATACCTCTGCTTATTTATATCACATCTCCGAAACAGATAAACACACATTTATTTGCTTAACTTCATGATCTGGATAGAGGCCAAAAGACACTTCATTTTTGATATTTTTTCAAAAGAGATGATATTAAATCAAGCTAAAATTTTTTCATAGCTCAAGACTCTCCATAATGTGACTATAATTTATATAAACAGATAAAACAGTTCAATTATTAAACGTTTTAAGTATCATATAATTGTGCATTGTTTAGGTGATTCAATTATTTCAGCAATTTCAAAATAGCAGCTCAAATTAATAGGAACCTGTTTAATATTCATGTAAGTTTCTAAGGCCACTTCCAAAGCTCAGCAAAGGGTCATTTCTGTGAGTTCTAAAAACTCAGCCAGTTACCCAATGGAACCAGTAGGTAGAAGGTGGAAAATTGTGCAAATCAATTTTCTAGAATCACAACAGCATAACTACATATCTGATCCCAACAGGAATTTACTCACTTGAAGCTCCCTTTACAGAAGAACTAGGAATCATGACATGTTAGAATTTCAAAATGGTTATTCCAAGAGTAGAGAGAGTAAATCAGGTCCTACACAAGGAACAAATCACCCAATCATTTAATGAGAAGTTATTTTGATAGAACTAAAGTATCCAGTGATTTTAGAAAGAGATTTAGACCATCTACTCTAATTGCCCAAGACTTAAATAAGAAACAACCATTGTAGTTGGCCAAAGAATTTATTAAAAAAAAAAAAAAGAAAGAATTTAAATGTCATCTAAATAGGCAAGGTTGCCAAAAAAGCAAGCCAGGTAAGCTATTTATAAAATCATTCAAGGTACTGTGACTGTCATTTGGCTGTATTTTGAGCTTATTTTGAAAATAGTTTTCAATTCACCTCTTAAAAGAAACATCATTAATAAGATATTCTCCTTTGGGTAATGAGTCTGGGATAAGAGGGCAGAATGCCGTTTTCAAAAGTGGTGAAAATGTGCAGGCTTGCATCATTCCAGTTGCATCCCTTTGAGGATGGGTCTCTACTGATGCGCTAATCACAATGCCAGTGAATTCCCACCCACCCCTGCAGTGATAGATGGTTCCCAGAGGCACAGCTTCACTGGATCTAGGCCAAGCTAATGCTTCATAAGCACAAAACCAAACCATGGTATTAACCATACAATTAGATGCCCCAGAAATAAGCTCTGTCTTTTAATAAGTCTATAGCCACACAATGATCCATCCACCTGATCATATGGTTGAAGAAAAGGCAATATGATTATTTCTTGGCTACCTAGCAAGTAGCAGGACTGAATATTTCAATCACCTGATCTAGTGTTCATTTCACATAAGAATATTGTTAAAATTATGTCAACCTGACTGCAGGATAGTTACCATTATTAAAGATTAAAAACATGTATCACAGCCAGAAAAAATAAAACTCAATTCTCTCTTATTCATAACAAATAATATTCTCAAATAATGTGTCTATAATTTAGAAATATTTGGGGTTATAGCCTTCATTCTTTTTCTACCTTCAATAATAAAATAATATCCTATATTTACAATATACTTCATAGGCTATCTTATAATTGGTTCATTGACACATTTGAACTAACATCTTGAGAACTCTCTTGAGAGAGAAGATTCTCAAGTTTACAAAATATAATCCTCATAGGTGATGAGCTGACCTCTACAACTGTATCATCTTTACTAAAACTCTGAAATTATTCCACATTCTTGCCTAAACATTCAGACTTTTGTCAGGACAATCTTTCTCAACCATTTTTTCTTTATCATACCCTAAGTAGTCTTTTTAGACATTTTTCCTAAACAACCCTCTCAGAATATTTAAAACCATAGATATACTATATACTATATAACTCTTTTTTTTTTATTTATTTATTTTTATTATGGGTAAAAATCAAAATTCTCACAATACATACAAACATTTGCAAAATGATATATAAATATATATGCATATATGTGTATTTGCTTACAAAAATGTTATTTATATATATATATATACATATATTTTAAGAGGTGCTTAGATTACCTAAAATATTACACCTATATAACTCTTTATGTTATATATAAATATATCAGTGCTTTATACATAAAAACAGAAAAAAAATGGCTCTTTCTCCAACAGCCAATTTTTACCTTCTTGGGAGAGACATCATCCCATTTCAAATGCATCCATTTAGGATACCTAACTGTAGAAAAAAGAAAAGGTAATTTCATCCTTTAAATTTGGGCTTAATTAAAGTTCTAGCTTTAATTTTTAGCAAAATCCAATTTTTCTCTTCTGCATCAAACTTTTCTTATCATACTTATCACTAACAAAATCATATTATTTATTTATTTTTTTACTTGTTTATTATTCACCACCAGACTTTAAGTTGCACATAAACCTGACCCTTCCTGTATTTTTCAACATTGTATACCCAGTCCCTAAAACTGTCTGGCACACTGAAGGCACCAAGAAATATTTATTTTATATATAAAATTAGTCAAAATTTCCTAAACTTAATTGACCACAAAGCCATTTCTCATTACATTTTCCAGTAATATATGTGAACATAGTATGGAATAACAATGTGAAAATCCCTAAATAAATAATATTTAGCTCTTCAATACATTGCTCTCATGTCCAAATAGAGTATTGAGTCTTTCTATAGTTGAGTTGCTTATTTTCCCTCCAAACATCAGTCTCGTTCATGTGTTGCCTTCTTTGAAATTCAACCATAAATGATTCACTCTTTGAACTTATTGTATCCCACTTTAAAAATATACATGTATTTATTAAGTGTAATACATTTGTGGGAGTGAGAGTATCAGATGGCTTTCCCTGACACAAGGGGAATAAGAGAATATAAGTAATCTGGGAAGCTGATGTCAAGGGGCAGCTGAAGGGAAGAAAACAGAAACTCTCGAAATAGGGTAGAAGCCTCAAGAATCATCTTTACAATGTAGCCAAGCAACTGTCTAGTGTTTGGATATTTCTCATCATGCTAAGAAACAGCAGGTAAAGTGGAAAAATAAAGGAGGTAGAGTCTAAAAGACATAAGATTTTTGGGTAACCTCACTAGCTTCATTTTAAAGAGCTACCTAATGAAATGTGCTACTAGACTTAACAGTGTTAAACTATGCAAAGTACCTGACAAAGTGTATGCTTGATCATTGACCTTCAACAATGATTAGCCTTCTCTCAATTAAATAATCCATGCTAATTTGACTGATTTGAATGTTCAGATTAAACCAAAGTATCCTTACACATCAGATCCATGTATTAATATTCATATTCATTTTTATGAGAAAATATGCATACTTCCTTTTATGTTGTTTTATTTTTAAAGTACCAGGAATAATCAGATAGAAGTTGGTCTCTATGAGAGATTGTTGATAGTGTGCAAAGAAATATCTAATTCCTTAACGTTATTCCTAAACAATAAGATTCAGTTATTGAGAATGTCAGATGGCTTTACATTTCCTACTTCAGTTCCTACATATTCTAAATTTGCTGTTGACAATTTACAATTTGTGCCTCATTAATCATATCACTCCTCCATTCAGGACTTGGTTTCTCCCCTAAAACAGAGTCATTGGTCTTGGTTTCTCTCTTCAAATCCTTCCTTTTGTCTTAAAGTCAGAATGACATTTCCTCAAAACATCTGTACTTATGGCTGATCCACTGTCATCTCTTATCTAACAGTCTAAGGCAAAATGAACTATGAATCATTTAGTCTAGATTCTCTTGAAATTTCTCACCAGCAATTACAAGCTTGGCCATTTGAGTCAATTAACTGCTGATCAAATAATGGAGGAAATAGCTTGAGATGATGAGCTCATTTGAGAAAGGGAATACTTGTGAGGAGTATCACAAATTGGAGTATTGTAGTCAGAGAAGGTTTGATTCACAAATTACATAGTAATTTAGAATAACCCTATATTTTTCATATGTATAGAGCAAAATTATTGTTGAAAGATATTACTACATATAAGAAAAAGCTGCAACAAATTTAGCATCATCTTTCTAGAAGGATAAAGTACATTATTAAGAATAAATATAAATATCTTATCTATAGACATAAACATACTACAATCAACTGTGTTTTGTTTGAAAGAGATTAAGATTGAGATTAGGAAGACTTGAATTTGAATTCTGTAGCTGAAACTCTTTCTGTGTTACTGAGGCAAGTAAATTACTAAACCCCTCTTAGCTTCAGTTTGCTTCTCTGTAAATGGGGAGAGTAACTTTGTAACTATACATTTAGTACATGAATTAAATCAGTTAACTGACGTTATTAAGCCTGATAGATAATAAAAAATTCATTTAATGCAAATATATGTATTACACTTATGGAAGAATGGCTTTGGAAACTTACCATTTTTGTTGAGATTAAGTGAAGGAAGGTTTACCCTTATTGCTTCAAATGGTTTTGGAAGTGTTGAATATAAACTTCCTTTATATTCAAGAAAAACTGTGAACCATGAGGATATTTGAGTAAGCAAGACCAAATTAAAGGTAAATTCAAATTTCCTGACTTAGTTTTGTGGTAAGAAAAAATTTACAGATAATCTTTGAATTTTTCCTTTCTTCATTTAGTTGGTGCCTCTTTTTTTCTTTTGGGTGATTCATGATAACAAACAACAACGTTAGTGGTTCTTTTACTTCTCAACTGACCACTGACTCCAGCATATCAACCCTAGGATTTCTTCTTTTTTGCTTCACCAAAGGCAAAGCCAAAATAAAGGAAGTTCTGAGGCTAAGGTTTGGTGGAACAGTCATTTCACTCAAGTAACAAATGTGTGAAGAATTTAGTAAAACAGCAATGAGATCCTGAAGCAAAACACACCCTAGAATCATCAAACTGAAGATTTACAGTTTTTTCCATTGCATATCCTAGAATATGAATATGATACATGAACATTGAATCTTTGGTTCAGTACATGAAAAGCAATGAAATGTAGCTAGTGAAGTTTCTAGTCACTATTAAAAGCTTATAATATTAGTTTCTCATCCATTTTCATTTTTCTTTTTTTGGTCAATTACCTGTAAAATTTGATAATCCTCTTTCACACTAACCAATATGTTTTTATGTGTCATCACTTTCTTGGCATTATAACCAGTCTAAGTTACTCTTGTCTTCTACAGATTCCTCATGTCATTTTTCACCTCTGTGTTTCTGACTGTGTAAATGATAGTGATTAACATGGGTGTGAGGATTGCAAAAAACACAGTCACCAACTTGTCTATTGAGTCGGAGACCACGGGACGCATGTAGGTGAATATGCAGGGCACAAAAAAGAGTACAACTATTGTAAAGCGAGAGCCACATATAGAGAGAGCTTTGTGCTGTCCTTTGGAGCTGTGGGATTTCAGAGAGTGCAGAATGACAACATAGGAGATATGTAACATGGACAAAATGAGCAAGCACATAGCCCCACTTTTGGCAGCCACCACCATCCCAAGCATGTAGGTGTCACTGCAGGTAAGTTTCAGCAGTGGGAAGAGGTCACACATTAAGTGGTCAATGATATTGGAGGCACAGAAAGGCAAGTTGATCCTAAAGAGAATCTGCACAGTGGCGGGGAGGATTCCCCCAACCCAGGCCATGACCACCAGAAGGTGGCAGAGCCCCTGTCCCATGATGGTCTTATAGAGCAGAGGCTTGCAGATTGCCACATAGTAGTCAGAAGCCATGAATGAGGAGGATGATCTGAGATCCTCCCAAGAAGTGCTCCACAAAGAGATGAGTCACACAACCACCCAAGGAGATGCTTCTCCTCTGGTAAAGCAGGTTGATAATCATTTGGGGCATGGTGATGGAGATGTTGGAGCCATCTATGAAAAGTAAGTATGTGAGAAAGAAGTACAGAGGAGCAGAAATTGTGGGGCTGAGAGAGATGATGAGGACAGTGAGCAGATTGTCCACCACAGTAAATAGGAAAATGAACAAAAAGACAATGAGGAGTATCTTCTGCAAGTGTGAATTCTTTGTGAGTCCCAAGAGAATAAACTCAGTCACATTGCTGGGAGGCATGAGGTGATCCATTCAGGGAGTAACACCTTCCTGAGGCCTGAATCACTTACAAAGAGAAAAACAAAGACACTTAACTGTAGAAGGGTTCTTGTCTGAATTCCATAGTATAGAAATAAGGTAGTCACCATAATTGTGGAGTGATCTTTGGTGCCCTACACACAAGTAATTGCTTCAATTATTCATTCCCATGTCCTACATGATGCTGTTTCCTTGTCTTAAGACACCTTGCATTTATCACCTATAAAACATCTTTTATAGGAAACCATTTTATCTAAATTCTACTGAGTAAATATGAGCTATAAATATGAGGAGACATTGAGTCTCTCTTTGATCCAACTCTGTTTGACTTTGCTAAGTCATGTCAGTTGCTGGAAGCCTCCAAGTCCTCTTTTGCAACTATGAGCCTACTAATAGGGATGGCAAATGTATTTTGTAAGTTCCAAATGCTGCAAACAGTAAAGAGTTATTCCATCTTCCAGGAGAAATGGCATTTGAGCAAACAGCTCTAACTGTGAAAAGAAAGATACTGTCCTTTGGACAAGAAATGCCATAAACCACAGATTAAGGACATTTGTTAGTAGTTGGAAACACACCTTGGCTCCCTACCCACAGCACATGCTATTCACATCTGATTCCTCACTGTGCAGAGTAGAATGTCAGAACTAGTGTCCGTGATGCCTGGCACTTATTAAATGATGAATAAATGCTTGGAGAATTGCCACACTTCTTACATCCCCATGTGAAAAAACATACATGCTTCTTAGTTCATAAACCTAGGAGCTCAAGTGGTCCTGTAAACATGCTCTGCTTATCATTACTCACACTATGAGAAACATTTAAAAAACAAACAAACAAAAAACAAGTTTTGAAAGGAGGCAACATCACAGTTTAATAGTTTGTAACATATTCTATATGGTAAGTATAGAATTATTAATAATCCATCTAGGAAAGAGTGTGTTGCCATGTTATTTGATTTCCAAGTTAATTATAATGCTGACCAATTAATATGGTTTATTTTACAAAATTATGTTTCACATGCAAATTGGTATATTCCCATTCAGTAAACTTACAGTTTCAATAGAAAGGGGTTAAAAAAATGCTCGATAAGTTTGACATTCTAAGAAAGACTTTTAAATCAAGGTAACCCTTACTTTTAAAGTTTTAAGAAGAATAAGTTTAACCTGGATAACAGAAAGAAGTTTTTAAAGTAAGATAGATAGATAGATGATAGATAGATAGATAGATGATAGATAGATAGATAGATAGATAGATAGATAGATAGATAATAGATGATAGATAGATAGCTTACATATACATACACACATATATACACAAACACATATTTATAAAGTCTACCTGCTGCTTACATGTTCACTAATTCAACAATTATTTATTGGTCTCTCACTATGCATATAAATTTATATGTATGCCTCCACAGTCACAAAATGTCCTGTTAAATGTCTTTAGTACTCTGTCTACACTTCCAGTATTTTATTACCAAACAGCAATAGTTCAAACATACATAAGATGAATAATCTTACTAAGTGTTTTATGTTTCTGCTATATGTATTTTCATCCTTTCTCTTCCCATTTTCTCTTTACATACATCATCCATCATTGGTTAAAGGGAAGGGCATCACGTTATTTCTCAAATGAGAGAATCATCCCAATTTGGGTACATAAATTCCCCAAAGGAAAAAAAGAGAAAACTTTTAAAAAATTATTCTGCAGAAAATATTTATTTTCCTTCCAAAAAGAAAGAGATAAAAACCTTTTGTTTTACTAAGCTAAGATGAAAATCTTAGGCATATGCGAAAAGTACTGCTGCTGCTTTGAAATTCTCTTGTACTAAGTTGACTCCTTCAAACATCTGAAAAAGGGTATGGTTTTCAAAAAGTAGAAATAAGATATTTACAAAAGTGACTTAGAAATACCTATTAAGAAATATAAATAACTGTTTTTTTTTTTTTTCTTTGAATCAATAATATTCATTCTAGGAAAAGATCATAAAGGAAACTATTTTTAAAAGGGAAAATCATTATTGATAAATATGTTCAACAAAATTATTAGTTGTTAAAAGTTAGAAACTGCATGGACTGTCCAACATTTGAAAAATAGTTAAGTAAAAATAGAGTGCATTGCTTCCAACAGTGTGTAGATTTTAAAAGAAATGTTTTTAAATATTGTATAATATTGTAGGAAAATTCTTATCTTGTAATATTAAGGAGGAAAATCTGGATGCAAATTTGAGTACACAATATGATTGTAAGGTAAATACATATCAATAGGGAAAAAAAGAAAAACAATCCCAAGATGCTACTTGTAAATTGGTGAGAATAGGATGATTCTCTTTTCCTTGATACTTGCATCCTGATGGTATTTAAACTTAAAATTGTTGGGGCCCCAGTGAGTTAGGGTATGATTATATTGTTTTTAAGGTCCATTTAAATCTAGGGTTTATCTATAATCATATGATTACCAGAAATAAAATTCTCACCTATGAACTTGTTTGACACAGTTCCAGGCCAGGGCTCCAGGCAGCTATTAGTTAACACAGAAAGAAGTAAATTTGTAAGATTTATAATGCCAATTAGCTTTGTTACAATAAGTCTCTTTGTTGATTTATAAATGGCACCTGTATAATATCTTTTTCTTGAGTCTTAAAAGTACTACCACATATCCTGTTTTAGGTGAAGTTTCTAAGATGTAGCTAATGAGACCTCAGGTGTATTTCACCATTATTAGTAGAATTTGACAATCATCCAATTATTTCATGTTACTTAACTGAACATCGGAGGAGAACTTTTACAATATTTCATCTTTAGCTTTCAAATCCACCCTTAATTCCACCTGAAGACAAATCAGAATAACAAGAGAATAAAATCAGTGAATCACTTACAAACTAACTAAATGACACTATGATTTTGGACATTTAATAACAAATGAGCCTAGTGTGGAGTTTCTGGATATTTGGTATTATAAAACATAGACGTTTACATAGGTAACTTTCTGATTTTAAAAATTTTCACCATAATATTATGTTTCTTTATCAAGCCATCCTTTATATTGATCATAATTTTTAGATATTGATATCAAGTATGCATGCATGACTGTTATAAACCCTACTATAATAATGAAAACTCACACCAGAGGAAAGTTTCAGTACTTCCTCAAGGCACTTGTTTGTTGCTCTAATTATGGAATAAACCAATATGATAATGGTGAAAATAATTTCACTTATTTAATTATATGCATAGGGTAAAATGTATTTCCTTCAGAAATTAAAATTTAATCTCACAATACAACTATGGAATGGGAAAGATAACTCCTGGATTGACTCAAGAGGGTGTGATCACTGGACAACATGTTATGACAGAAAAACAGCTCATAAAAACTGTCAGAAGCCACATAACAAAACTTAGTTTGCTGAGACCATTTGACTATTACAGTACTGGCTATAATAATCTTTGTGATAGCAAGTGCCAAGGAAAGCTTGAATGAAATTTGGAACTATCCAAAGCACTTTAAGGAATATAAATGCTTATCTGTGAAAAAGCCTTCAACTTGTCTTTCATCTTTCAAATGAAATAGAGTCACATCATTGATTTAGCATGTGCTTACAAGGTTAATCTGCCCATCCTCAGAAAAGATTGAAATCCATTTAGTGGATTTGGGGATGACCCATTAAATTGTCATCCAGCTTCTACTTAAATAGCTAGAGCAGTGGTGAGAAAGTTGGTTTTTGTTATTGTATTTTTTTAAATCCTTACATTTGGGGAGATTCCCAGGATCTAAATCATACGGCATGGAAAAAAGGCAACATCTACAGTTTTAAGTCTAAAATTGGTCTGGGTTGTCTAAAAAGGTAATATTTCAAAAAATGGGGTTCCTGAAGCTATACCAGGAAAGTCTGTTTCCAGAATACAAGTCCAAAAAGAAAGTGAGAAAAATATTGGAAAGACAGGTAACACATTTTCAAACTCGAAGGGTAAACCAGAATGAGAGCAGAAGAAATGAAATATGGGTAAGATCACAGCTGGCCAGAAAGCAGTTGAGGTATACTGTAATGTTTGATAGTTTCAGGAAGTAATGCTGAAAAAATTGGGGGCCTGACAGTGTTCTTATGGGTAACTTTGTGCATTTCAATAGAAACAAATTCCTATTCTCAAGGCAACAAAACACTCAACAGTAGAATTCATATCCTCAGATACTTAATCTAATCCATAGATCCTTTTATCCCAGAAGGATATTTTCTAAGGTATTTACCAGAAATGGGAAAGTTTAGGGTGGTGGACTGTGGGCAATTGCTGGCCTCTACATATAATTACTAATAACTCTTCAATTTTACTTATTAAACTTGGAGTAGAAGCAAATATATTTATAAATATATTAACAACATTTAATGTACTAAAAATGGCATTAACAGAATAAAAAACTTGAAAACACCTTCTGAATTACTTAAACTGCCTTAGAAATTGTGAGACAGTTTAAGGTCGGTGGTGGCACAGTAAGAAATAAAACTCATGTCTCCTCTTCCTGAAGCCTCTATTCTTATTCTCCTTCATTGTTTCTACAGTCATAGTATGCTTGCTAAATATTGTTACATCATGATGTCCATTAACTTTTTTGATAAAACATACAGTACCCATGACATGGGAGGCTGGATTTGTTGAACTTATAGAAGTAGTTATAAAGACATTTGTATTATACATTTGTCTTTGGGTATCAGAATTCATTTTATAAAGAGCTAAAAACTATTCACAATTTGAATAGGTCATATTACTTATGGCTTAAGTAAATTTAATTAAGAAATACTTCCTTTACTCAAATGTGGAATAATGATTCCTGTTTTCTTCCATACCTTATAACCCATTTTGGAAAGCAGTTTGCAAATAGAGTACGAAGAAATGTTCTTAGTAATATCAGATTCAAGTAACTAGGCAGCTGATTTTTAACAGTGAAATATATTTTATGGATGTATTTGTCTATGTGCTTTAGAAAAAATTCTGCATCTAGTTTTTATTAATGATTTTGAATCTAATACATTATCACTTCCCATGTCATATAGTCAAAAATATTTTATTATATCAAACCATAACCAAACAGTAACACCAAGTAATTCTATATACAGGAAATAGCTTAAGAATTTTTGGTCTAAAGACTGACTTACACAGTCTATGATCTAGTTTTTTAACATTTATGATCCTCCATTTTTTCTGTAATATAAGAACACTACATTTTAATTTTATAGGGTTGTTATGATCATATGAGGGCACTTACAAGTTTTCATTTTGGTTTAAATGCAACAAACTTTTATTACTCAGCAACATTAGGTTATGGAGTGTGTTTCAATAAAGTATTATCAAGTATCTTCTTTTTAAATTATATTACATAATATAATATAATATAATATAATATAATATAATATAATATAATAT